>CATIWR010588325.1:0-34784 GCA_949677035.1 Omphalea diandra
AAAAAGACCTTGAGACTCAGTTAACTTAATCATTAAGTCAACGTCATATTAATTTTTTTTTATTACTCTTTAAGCAGTAGATTAATTAAGTCACCATTACATTCAATTAGATAATATAATATCCAATCCAACAGCAATATTTTTGCTATTGGATTATTGTTGTATCAATGATTTTCCACACCCAAACACATGCGTTGATTATTTTAAAAAATAAGTTAGATAATTATGATAATAAATTTAAATTTTATTTTATTAAATAATTAGATAATTAATTAAATAACTAATTATTATTTAATAAAAAGCTATTGTTAAGTAAATAAAATAATAAAATAAATTTTTTAAAATTTGTAATACATAAGTAGATAATTAGAACAAAAAATTATCTATTAATTGTACCTTCAATCTTATTTGATATAATTTTAAGAAAAAATTTAATAAATTTAAATGAAATAATTCCCCATAATCAATCAAACAAACAATATTAAGTATTTATTGTGTATTGATTTATATTTTCAATTTTGTGTAGTGTAGTTTTAAAAGAAAATTTATTAAATTTAAATGAAATATTTTCTAACAATTTATTAGAGAGGAAAGTGCAAAATTCTACCATGTGGTTTTCTTTTTTGACAACTATGATCTCGCGATTTGTTTATTAACAAAACTTTATCTTATGTTATTATATCGTTTGCAAAGTGTATCATATCCGTAATTTCGTTATTTTGTATATTATTTTAATTAATTATATATCCAAAATTTAGATATAAAATTTTTTACTCTAAATATAGAATTTGTTTATTTTTATGTTTACTTTCTGTAAATATTTAAATAAATTCTACAGTGATAGAAATAAAATTTGTTCATATATATATATATATATATATAAAGTAAAAAAAAGAACAAATTCTATATTTAGAGTAAAAAAATTATATACTCATATATAATTAATTGAAATAATGTACAAAATTTGATATCTAATCAAATAAATATAATGGAGTTACGAATCTATTATCATTTTGTAAACAACGTTATATTATAGAATAGAGCAAAAGTCAAAGAGAAAACTACAAAGTAGAAGTTTATGCTTTCCCCTTTATTATATACTATTGCTAACCCTGATGTAGTTAGAGTTTTGAAAAATTAATGGAATTAATTTAAATCTTAATTTTTTTATTTAAAATTTTTATTTTCTAATTTCCTGTTCAGAGGTTATTTAAAATTTTTACTCTTAAATTGTTTTAATTTTTTATTTATAAATTCTTTTATATGATCTTAATATATTGTTTATTACTATTTAGGTTTTTTTTAATTTCTTATTAGAAGGTCTTTTTTATCTGATAATTAAATTTTAATTTTTAACTTAAAATTTTATAATATAATATAAAATAATGATACGTAATTATATTATATATAATTAATTGATAAATGATAAATAATTATTTAAAATTAATTTTGAGATTAAATTAATTATTATATTGATAATATTCAGATGTATTGGATATAAAGTAGTGTAATTAAATTAATTAAAAAATTATTTATATAAAATTATTATTATATTTATAATTATTTATATTTTTTCAAGAAATAATTATTTATATTTTTAAAAAATTATTTTTATGCATAGCTTAACATGGAAAATAATTTTTCTTTTCAGTCAATGATACTCGATAGGATATATATAACCGATGCAATGGACAGGTACGCAATAATTTGAGGTCTTGAATGCATAATGTCCGCAAATACCTTGGGCCATCGCAAAAGCAATTCAATGCCTCATTATTTTAGGGGAACACAAGGACAACGGCCCTTTAATTCTGTTTGGATTGTGGCGTAAGCACCGCCACGTGAACTTGAATTCTCCTCCCAACAGGAATAGGTGTCATTATAGCTAAACGTTGTTCTCGCCATTTACTAAATATTTTATAACTAACATGTTGTGATAGCTATGAAAGCATGTAATTACACAACTCCATAAAATAAATAAATAATTTTTTTATAATTTTCTTTTTGATAAATATAATTTTATAATTTATTTGTTAATAAAATTATATTTTGTGGTATAACGTGAAGTGACACCAATTTCACATATCATATTAAATATCATATTCTATATATTATTTTAACTAAATATTTATTTAAATTTTGGATACAAAATTTGTTTAATTTTTTGTTTGCTTTTTATATATATTTGAACCAATGCTACAATAATAGAAATACAATTTGTTATATTTAGAATAAAAAAATTATATATTCATATATAATTAGTCAAAATAATATATAAAATCTAATATCATATTAAATGAATATAACGAAATTATGAATCTGATATCACTTTGAAAACGGTATTGTACTACAAGGTAGAGTTTTACTAAAAAAACAAACCACAAGATTTATTTGCTAAAAATAAAAACTATATGATAAAATTTTGTACTTTTAAAAAAAAAAACAACATAAATCCTCATCCCTATTGATAATGGTGTGAGAGATGCTACGAAAGCAATTTAGAGAGAGAATATGTTTTTATGTTATGATAAATTATATAAATATATAAAATGATTAATTATTATAAATTTCTTATGTTCTTTTTGAAAACTCAAATTTTAAAAAAATCAGTAAAAAAGAATTCTATATTAATAATTTTCTTATGTGAAAGTTTATATTTAAAATTTTAATTTTATTCAAAATAATTTGATAAGAAATTAAATTAAATAAAAATCATATAATTTTGAAAGAATTCATTCTAATTAAAAAATATAGATAAGATTACTATAACAATTTTATAAATTAATTTGACACTATGCTTATTTAAAATAAATAAGGCTAATTAAGAAAATAAAAAAATTTAATTCATTATAAATTTACTCCAAACAATAGATTCAATTGAATTCCATCAATTCAAAAATTTTTTCAAACAATAAAATTCTAAAGTGAGAGAATTTTATTAATATAATTTTTTCTTTTCCTTTCTTATACAATTTCTTTTAAGTAGAGCTTTATAATTTGCTATATTTACTTAAGTCATTTTTTATGTTTCAACAAATGTATGTTTCAATGTTGTATGGTTTAATCTTTTATATTTATTTTGTTATAGTATTAAATCGTTCCATTAGTTTAAAAATCATAGAATTTATTAATATGATTCTCTTGTTGTTTGTCAAATTTAATTATGTCATTATTCACTTCTCATCATTACATAAAATAGTCATTTTCTTTTAATTTATTACACTATTACATCTTTCTAATTTTAATATTTTTATTTAAATTATTTGAAAATTTTATAATATCTTTACTATTATATTAAATTTTTAGATTTCACTATTTTTGTAACAATAAGAAACTTAAATAAATTGACTATAATCATAATTAAATATACACTAAAATAATAATCAAAATTAATTAATCAAATAATAATAATGATGATGATGATGATGATAATTTTGTTCTGTTTTTATTAATTGATTGTAATTTTAGTGTATATTTAATTGTGCTTGTAGTTAATAAATTTAAATTTTTTTTATTGTTCTAGAATTAGAAAATTAATAAATTTGATGAGATAATTTAATATAATATTGTGAGTAAATATTTTAAACAAATTTAATGAAAAATATTAAACTGAAAAATAATTTTTAAAATTTAATAATATAATAGATCAAATAAGAGGAACTATTTTATGCCTAATTAAAAAATAAAGGATGACTTAGTTAAATATAATATACTACAGTAAGGTTATAGTAACAAATCTTATTATTTTTAATGAAAAATTAACATAAAGATTTAATAATATAACAAAATAAATATAAAAAATTAAATAATACGATATTATAAAACATGAAGAACGAAAAGAAGAACTTAGTTAAATGACATATTACAAAAGTTTATAATAATTAATATTATATAAACAGCATTGGTGAAGTCCACATATGGAAAGTTCAGAAATGACTTAAATGTTGATGTTCGATTTTGGGAATTTCAACTCTTGAACCACACCAAACTTTGATGTAATTGGGTTCGATTTGGTATATTTGACTTTGCTCATCTTGCTTGATTTTATCAAGTTGCTTTACTCGAGTTAAGTCCGTCTGGTTTGGATATTATCAACCATGAACGCAATCTTACATCCCTTGCATAATACGTTATAAATTTGTATAAGTTATTACAACATTAAAAAAAATTATGCATTATCACATTTATAATAAAGGTTAAATATTATGAATTCTATAGTTTATCATATTTAATTAAATTGTCTTTCATATATTAATAATGTATGATTTATCCCTTACATTTATTTCTATTATACCAATGTTATGATTTTTTACTATGACTCCCTATGGTTTATATATTCAATTAATTCATCACTCACTTTTTGATATTGCATGAAAATAATACTTCTCATTTGATCATTCCATTATTAATTTTTTAAATGATTTTTTAATTTAATATTTTTTATTAAAAATATTTAAAGTCTATAATATGCTTAGTAATTATTTTATATTTTTAGATTTCACGATCCTATTTATCTCATAAGTTTTATTAAATTCTTTTTTAATTTTGGAATAAAAAGAAAAGACTTAAGTAAATTAACTACAATTTTAATTAAATGCACTAAGATTATAATTAAAATCATAGAAAATTAAAATATAAAAAATGTGGATATTTTGAGGTGTAAGTGAGTGAAAGGTGACACAAAGATTGTTTGAGTATAAGTTTATATATGTGAATAAAAGTAAAAGTCTTTTTATTATTATAAAAATATTTTATTATATTTTTAATTAATTTTTATTGATTGATTTTTATTATGATTTTAATACATTTTAATTGTGATTATGCTTAATTCACTTAAGTCCTTTTTATGGCTTTAAATATAAAAAAAAATTAATAAAGCTAGTAATATAGGTCTAGGGAAATTTAATATTTTAATGTAACATTATGGGTATTATAAACTTTTAAAATAATTTTAATAAAAGAATCAAACTAAAAAATAATTTAAGACCTAATAGTTCAATAGATTAAATGAGAGAGATTATTTCAGTCGATATTGAAAAGTGTGAGATAAATTAGTTAAATATGTCAAACCACATGGGTCATAAAAATCATAAAATTTTTAATCGAAAAATTAATAGTAATATAACAAAAACAGACATTAGAAAATAAATTATACAACACTGAAATATGAGGGACAACTTAATTAAACATAACAAATCACAAAAAGTTTATAATAATTAACCCTTATAATAAATAATGCTAAAATTTTATGCTAAAACCATAAAGGGTTCAATGCACAACTGCTGGTGTATGTCCTGATAGCCAATTAGTTGGCTAGAACATGTATTAGACATTTACCATGTATCTTTAGTTTCATTTAATAAAGGCATCTTCATATATTACTACTTGTATAATATTTATAATTCTATTATAACACTTAAAATGAAATCCGTGGAATGCATATACTTTGCAAATTTTCTAGTTGATATACTATTAAGATCGGACAATAGTGTTGTTAAGATTGATATATGCTTGTCCTTTCCTTGAGAGTCAAGGAAGTTACTCATCCCATAAATAGGAGTATATGAGATACATGAGATCAATACATAGGTGCTTATTAGAGAACAAGTTCATTGAATGGTCCATAAAGAATAGCCATGTGAAACAATGATTGTGTCTATAGACTATTCTTGTAAGTAGTGTGTATCTAGTTTTTTGACTTGAGAACACTATAATATTTTATCAAGTGAATTCTATACTTTGATTTATGATTTTCATTGTCCTATCCACTTATTGCTTATAAGACATATCTTGGTTATAATAATAGCGTGATGGAGATAATGAGTGTTCAAGAAAAGGATTTGTTAATTAAAGCATTTAGGGCATGTCATGTTCTAGAATTAACTAAGAAATATTTGGATAAGGTAGAATGATATGATGATTATTAAGTCAATAGTTATAAAGAAACTTAACATAATCAAACCATTAGGGCATGTTGCATAGCTTGATTAGAACATAATAATCATTTTACTAAGGACATATAATGAAACTACATTAATCTTCCTAACTATATTGATCTATCATAAAGTGGTACTGAACAATAATCATGATCTTTAAATATAAGGTCAATCAATTAATGAATTGGTGCTAAATTAAATTTATTTAATTTTAAATTAGTTGAGAATTTAACTAAGAATTATGGTTTATATTTATTGTGAAATAAGGAAAAAAGCATTTAAGATGAAATACAATAGAATTAGAACAGAAAATTAAAATAGGTTAAATATGACATAATTATAGAGTGAGTTTCTGATAAGTAAGTAATTAATTGTAACTACTTAATAAGTATAGGACTAAAGTGTAATTTATCCAAGGAGCTCGAATTCTTCTAATAGGATTAGGAGGTGGACACTCCTATAAAAGGGAGCTCAAGGGTAGGCCAAAAGGTTAATGAACCTTTTCACCAAAAAATGCAAACAAGTGAAGGGCTACTAATCAAGCTTATTTGAGATTTCTCCTTCTTTCTTCGTATAGATATTTCTAGAGATCGTGTATACAAGAGTGTGGCCGATCATATTATAGCCCTTTTAAGTTGATTTAATTAGTCCAAGAAGATGGAATCAGCAACCAAGGTACAATTATAGTTATTGTTCTTGTTTAAGATTGTTTAATTGATTAATTGTAATCCATGGATTTAAGAATTAAAATTTTAAATTTTTGTTGCGCCTATGCATGAAATTTAGCAATAATTAAAATTTTCAACAATGGTATAAGAGTCTCCATTAAATCAATTGCACGATCATAGTTATGAATAAATAATTATTGTCGATTTGTATGCTTAAGTTCAAAGTTTGAAGCACCAATTTGATTTTATTAAAATTGGTTCAATGAAATCTACCATAAATAATTTATTTCAAGATAAAAGATATCATGGATACAATCCATGATAGCAAGAGAGAATCTAAAATCAAACAAAAATAAGAAACTAGGAGTAAAGGAGAAAGATGCACGATTTGGCTTAGGGTTTTGCATAGTTTGTAAAAACTTTCATAACTTGAATTTTACTTGTTCAATTATGAAATTTCTTAACTGCAGCACTTTTATATAATATGAATGAGTGAATTATGCTATTGAATTAAATTATTGTGCCCTTTAATAAAATTCTTGTGTTGGCCAAATGCTTCCTCTCCCTTCCTAGCCAAATGTATGTTATTGAGGAGAATTATTCATCCTTTTGATTTAATAGTATGAATTCATTTTGAGACTTTGCGCTTGATGGTTTAAATACGATTTAGATCTACACTAATATTTCAAGTTAGCTATAACAAGCAAGACCCAATTAATTTTATAAAACAAGAAATAGCCAGTATTTTGTATAATTTAAAGTTGTGTGATTATTTTGGGATCAATTTTGAATTGGTTGTGAGCAGTAAAAATTATAGGGGGTTTGACGTCACTCATAGTGGTTCAAGAAGGTGTTCTAAGGCTAAAGAATAGCATTAAAATACTTCTATTTATTGTCCAAAAGGTTAAATAAAAAATAGGGATTGATTATCTCCAAAACAGAATTCATTTTAGTTGAGATTTTAAAAAATATGATTTCTCCATGAAAATCACCTCAATGACTGACCACCATATATGGTTGTGGCCTTTATATGACAAGAAAGATGACTCCGAAAAGTTAGGGGCTGGCCAATTATGTAGGAGTCAAAATTGTGTTAGGTTTTCTTAGATTATAGAATTTTGAATCTTAGTTTGTTTAGGAAATATCTTATTTTCATATTATCCTTTCGTCATCTAATAAGAATTAATTTAGTTAACATAAACAGACATGATCTGATGTAAATTAATTTTATTACTATAAATTTATTTTATTCCTTTAAATTATTTTATTTTGTCTATTATTAAAAGTATTTTCTTAGTTATTAGTTAAGAAATTAGGATAAGTAGTTATCCTAATTGGATATAGATTAAGAAATAATCTAAACTCTAATATGAAAATTGTAGCTAAATCCAATACAATTAGAATATGGATGATATATGGTATTAATCTATATTAATTAATAAAATTATTTTATTAATTATCTAATTAGATGCCATTAATTTATTTTAGAAATAACTCAATTACATGGAATATGTGATCTTCTAAATTTTCTTAACTTGAAATAAAATTATTTTGGCATATATAATTTGATTATACCTTTATTATTTTAATATGTGATTAAAATAACAATGGAGCTTGAATTTTGAATTAGGAAGTTTTTAGGCTTAATTGTTAAGCTTATTAAACTTTAAGCATATAAGTTCAATAACTAGTATTTACTCATCTTGGACCTTTAGGACCACAATAACTCCTCTTGCATAAAGACTTCATCGAGTTCCTTCTTAAGATCCAATTCTAACTTTGCAGGATGCCTCAATCTGTGAGTCTCAAGAGCCCGCTAGATTCCTTTCAATCTTTTTAACAAACCCTCTTTATTCCCAAAATAGTAACATTCCAGTCCTTCTATCTTGGAGTAAACATTGCTACTGCCTCAAGGTAACCGTTAAAGCCTTCCCAATTTTGAGCAACAAACCGATGAAAATCAATATGAGTTAGCCAAGCCAAAAAGACAAAAGGGTCTTTCCCCACTTCTAACATTACCAGCCATATTAAACTTTATAAGGATGGGGCTTTAAGGCAAGGAAAGTACGAAACAGTGGCACTCGAGAACTTAACGAACCATGCTTGATTATGGATTGCACGATCCAATCTTTTTATAAGATTTCCTCTCACCTACGTAAACTTTAATCTTTTAGGCTCAATTTCAATCAAACTACAATTTTGGAACCAATACAAGAAGGTTGAATTAACACCACTCCTTAAGCTCGACCCCCTTTTCGCTTTGAAGGATACGATAACGAGTTAAAATCTCCTGCTAATAAGCAAGAAGAATGCAAAAAAAGAGCAATGCAAGAAAGCTTTGACCACAAAGAAGCACTTACACTAGGTATGGGACGAGCATACATCGCATCGAAATCAGTGATAACATTGCCCAACACACCATTTCTCAGGTGAATAAATTATTTATGAAGCTGAAGTACCTCCATGAAAACCCTTTACCGCCATAAAACCCAAATTCAACCAAAAAATCCAAAAGCTTCAACTCGAAAAGAACAATGAAAGTTAGATTTCTTAATAAACACGTTAGCTTTATTGCCACTAACTCTTAGTTCAAAGAAGACCCCATTATTGGTTCTATGATTATGTACCAGACTGTGAAAAGCACGAAGAAAAGCCTTAGATCCAGCACCACGACAATCCCAAGTAATGATTGATAAATCCATTAAGATAAAAAGAGAAAAAAAGAGTCGATGACTCAAACATTCTGCTATAAGGAGTCTTCAACAGCCTCCACATCATTTGACACACTATCACAATTTTCAGAATCATCATCAAGGCCACTTAGAGCAGCATCATTTTGACCAATAGGACCAAGTCCATGGTCTGGACGTAAGTTTCTAACGTAATCATTATCCACAAGCTAACTAGGACTAGATTTCATTCTCATACGATCGAGATCAATTGTTGTGTGATTCAAGGTGGTCGCATTTTGGTTGGGATTAATTTCGATGGGAAGAACTAATGTAGTGCTTGTGGGATATTTCAATGCTGCATGGATTTTCATGGCTTGGTTTTGCATGACAGTCGACGGTTGTGGCTCAGTAGCTTTGGTGGATGTAGACCATGCAGATTGCTAAGCTAGGTTGTGGGTGAATTTGTTTCGGGTACTGGGCTGAGCTTGGGTAGGTTTCTTTGTATGAGCTTTAGATTGATGCTAAATAACAAGTTAACCAGCAGAGTTATCCTCGTTATTTGCCACATCTTATGGATTACCCATATCCTCAAGATTAGCTAGAACCCCAAATCTTGTTATAGGTGAATTAACTTGGGCATTATTATCTCGGTCAGGTTGCACCTCTGCCTCACATATTAGAACCGTCGATTCTGTTGACGCCTCTCCACTATTGGCAGTGGTAATATTCACAAGATAATTGACATAATATGCCCGTACTTTCCACACTCAAAACAAATCCTTGAAAGACCTTCATACTCTATTAACTAGTCGTTTCCATCAATCTCGAATTTAAAAATAAGAGGTTCAGACAAATCAATCTCAACAGCAATCCTAGCAAACTTTCCTCTAGTCAAAGATTCAGTATTATAGTCAATCTTCACCACCCGAGCCACCAAGCCTCAAAGAACCCTGAGAATTCGTTTGCGGTAAAAGTGCAATGGTATACCAGATAATCCGATTCAGGCAGTAACAGACATGATCTGGTCAGTAAGGTAATCAAAATTCGGACTCCATAAATAAAATGTCAAATACTTCCCTAAAACAACATAGGGACCTTCAAGTAAAACATACTTAACATCTGCTTCTGATTTGAATTGCACCAAATAATAATTATTATCTATATCAATAACTGAAAGTCCCATAATCATATTCCATAAAACCTCCAATTGACTGCAAAGAGCTTATAGTCGATGCTGCGGCCTAACAATTTCAATATAATAATATTCCTCCATAGCTGAGCTATATATTCCTTCACCTTATCAAACAAAACAACGTTGGTATATTATCCCCTCATAAGGATTTGATATCAGTATCCTCAAAAGGCACGTCCTAATCCGCTACGTTCTTAAACACGGTATTGTCAACAGCTGTGGCATCTTTCATCAAGCTATCTTTAAAGGACATTAGAGGATTAGCAGATCCATCATCATCATGAAACTTAGCCTTTTTCCTAGTTCAATCATCTTGAATCAGTAGAGTTGACTCCTCCAAGTCACCAAGGCATGCATCCATGAGGAGAGAAAAAACAAAAAAAAAAAAAAAAAAAAAATTGGACACTCTTCTTTATTATCTCTATAAAAAAAATTAAAATGAGAAAAGGCTTAACACAATACAATCAATACCGCTAACCCAATGTACAAATGCGATAAAAAAAATATAATGAAATAAAATAAATAAAATTATTATTTCATAGTTATGTTTGGCTAAAAAAATATATGTAATGTAATGTAATCATTATTTTCATTTTAATCTATCTATAGCGATGAGTATAAAAATAAAATTATAAGAGATAAAAATAAATATTAAACTAGACTTTAATATATGGCCAGATTCTGGGAATAAGTGGCCATAATCAGATGATCGGATGCTAGAATCCGACAGTATGGTCACCAGAATCTAGTAGCTGATCACCAAAATCTAGTAATTGTCATCGGAATTAGTCATTAATTACCAAAATCTAGGGGTGGTGAGATAATTTTTTGAAATAAATAAATAAAAGGACACATAAACTAAACATCTATACTTTTTTTGTGTGTGCGCACGCGCGCAACGAGCATTGCATTAGTTGGAATGTAATTGATTGCATCTTGTATTTTTTTTAATAAACCAAAAAATTATATCGCTTAACCAACATACTGTACAAATTTCAACTATGGATAATTTCAAAAGCATGAAATTTAGTAAATCTTCATAAAATTGTATACTCTATACTTTTGTATATCCTAGTCACATTTGGCTATAAAGAAGAAAAAATAACTCTATTCATTTTCTGCATAGATAATAATCTAAGGCATACAAAGCATTTTCTTAATTCTATATACCAAGTTTTTGCCTTTTGCTTTCTTAGAAAATCGGCTGACTTCTCTATACAAGCTCATCCTTCTTATATAAACTTATCATCTCATTAAAACTTTATTCCAAGCCTCATCAAAAAATATATAATAAAAAAATAGGTGAGAGATAGTTTTAATTGACTGACCATATAAAACACAATCAATTATGATTTATAAATTTTATTTTTGTATTTGTTGTTTAGACACCAGCCAAATAATAAAACTCTGCCTAGGTATAAGAGAAGCTTTTCATAGAAAGTTACACTAAGATACCTTGAAAGACTCAGATTGCATAACTTCTCAGACGGATTTGATAATGAAATATCTTGAATTAGCTCTCCATAGTGTTTTGTCTTTATAATTCATATTCAAAAAGAACTTCTGTTTGATAAATTTTCAAACTTCGAAAATAGTTTCATCAAGAAGATTATTAGATAGAGTTTAGGAATCATTCTTTCACAAATTAGCAACTTCAACATCAGAATCATAAACATCACGTATTTATTATTATACCACACCAAATTTTTCACGTATCCAAATAAAGTGACGTGATCACGATTCCATTATAATATTCATCAACATGGCCCAAATTATTATTAGCAATATATATTAGAAATATGTTTGGTTTCCATCAGAAATAAATGAAACGTGATAAGACTCATTGTTAGTTGCTAATGTTTTTCAAGTGTCACATCGACTTAATTTTCTATTATTATTTAATCTTAAAATAAATGAATTTCAGTTTTATCACAAAAAATATCACAAATTCAAACTTTACAAATATTTTAAAATATCATATAATTATAAAATTTATTTTCTTTATTTATTTTAAGATAAAAATAAATTATTTTCATTTATATAAATAAAGTATAATATTTCCATTGTTCATTAACAAAATATAAAAAATTACCAGGTATAATAGTTGTTAAATATATCTTATCTAACTTGACAAATGATGATCTTCACTTGTAAATGTATAATTATGTTAGCAGAGCAACAAAGTTTGCATCAAGTTTGTAAACACGTTGTGCCCAATGATTATACTAAACTACAGTTTGGTATTTACATCTTTAAACGAGTTCAATTATAGAAATACAAATATTCAAACGATCAACTCAATCAGGTCATTCACCATTAATCACATAAAAGGACGATAATAATAATAATTTCATATAAAAGAATAATATTTTATAAAAGAAAAATAAAAAACTCTTATAAAAAAAGAGAATAAATAAATAAAAACATCTAAATCTAAAATGACAAAGTATATTTGTCTATTGTTAAAAGAAAATACTAACAAATAAGAAAAAAAAATATGTGGCTATCGTCAGTCTTAAACGAGAGAAGAAAACTTTCAGAAAAAAGAAATCTAAAATGACAAAGTATATTTGTCTCTAGTTAAAAGAAAATACAAACAAATAAGAAAAAATTATGTGGCTATCATCAATCTTAAACGAGAGAAGAAAAATTTCAGAAAAAAAAAAAAAAAGATAGCCGGCTATAGAGTCTTTAACTTAGGTCAGATACCAATGCCAATCAAAATTGTAACACATAATAAGGCTTAAGGGCTGGAGCTTGCTCTTAATAAAAAAGGGAGAAATCTCTTTTTCAGGCAGGAGGGAGAAGAGCTACTTCCTCTTTATGTTCATCCTCTTATTCTTTTTGTTTTGTATTTTTAACTTCTTTTTAACTCGAGTTTTTAGGTGGCCTCTGATAAAGTGAGACTTTTCAATAGTGGTAATCTCTTTTCTTTTTCTTTTTTCCTATTTTTCTTCTTGATTTTTCAGTTTTTTTTAAATTAGGTCTTTTTTATTTTTTTTATTTTGGTTTAGTTACTCAGATTTTGAGATTTTATATTCTCATATTATTAAGAGTTCTTGTAATTTGTTTTTGTACTCTTCCATTGTGAAAGTCTTAAGATTTTTGGTCTCAGGTTTGATATTTTATTATTATTTTATTTAGTTATATAACAAGTTATATGGATACTTATTGAAACAGATTCATGCTTTTTTCCAATAGATTTAGTAAAATATTTTATCAACATAATCTATTCTCACAAACAAATAAAAATACATGGTAATATAAATTAGCATATCTATTTTGTACTTTTGATTCAAATAATAAAAATTTTAATTTATTACAGGTAAAAAAAATGAATTATATAATTCTTTAAAGGGTTAATTGACCAGCACTTTTGTATTTTTCATAATCAACTAAGTTATTTTTTGTTTTCTAAAATTTATAATATCATCCTTTGTTTTGCTTTATTATACTACTAAAATCTTCTATTTTAGAATATCTATAATACCTTAGATGTTATATATTATTTTTAGATTTCACCAAGTTTACTCTTTTCTTTTAATCTAAATCGAAATCTCAATATTTATTTTTTTTTTTTTGTCTTATACCACTAAAAAGACATCCACAATCTCTTTTTAATTATAAGTTAAACAAAAAAAAAATGCATTTGTTTTAAGTAAATCCATAAAAAAGCAAAAAAGAGTCCAACTCCCAATCAACAAAAAAAAAAACAAACAAACAAACAACTCAAATATCTCTTTATTTTTGCAAAATTTTCACCTTAATAATTTAGAAATATTCATCAAATAAATTTAGCAAACAACAATATCAACATCAACATCAGTATCATTGAATGTGACCGACCTGCCAAAAAAAAGGGACAGCAAGAGAGAAAAGGATAGAGAAATCAACTAAACAGACCTAAAACTACTAAATTTATGAGTGTAGCTCCACATTACATCAATAGTGTCATAGTACTTTAATTCAACATATAATTTTAATATTTGATATTTATTTTTTATATTTTTTATTCACTTTTTATATTTGTAATTTTTTTAGAATATTTAAATATGATTCTAACAATAACAATAACTATATTAATTGCATTTAATTTTAATTTTAAATATATAATATTTTCATTATTTATTTTTTATAATATTTTATTCACCTTTTATTTCTATTCAATTAAATTCTATATTGCATAAAAAACAATATAATCTAAGATATACTTTACTTTCACGTAGCTTCTACTACATGAATTATTGTTCAGTGTATCTCATAATTTGCATATTGACCATTAGACGTTCAACAAAATATAAATCCATCCATCATTTTGGATACCAAAAAATTAATACAAATAAAGTGACATCTCAATCTATCCAATCTTAGAAAGAATCTTTCAATAAAGATGCAATCTTTAAACCAAAAAAAAACAAAAACTTAATAATTATTACAGCTAAAATTAATCAAAAGCTTCACTTACAACACGAACCTAAAATCAAAAAGTAATAAGAAGAAAATCTCCAGCAAACTGACAAACCCATAAAGACCAAACACCCATATACTCAATTTCAATTTACATTATACAAGGAAAAAAAAAACTCAAAAACTCCTATTCATCTCAACTAAACCCAAATATTTGATGGAGGCGGTTAAGAAATAAGCTCCCAGAATAATGTCGACAGCAATAAAGAATGAGACAGTCCTAATGATGGAGGCGAAAGAGGCGTAGAGGTGGCCTCACTTCCAGTTGCACCTTCCTTCCTCTCCCTTTTTTTTTTTTTTTTTTTAATTTTTTTTATTTGGGCTTGCACTTTGTGCATGAGTTTTGAGCAGTGTGTTTGAAAAAGCAAATTAGATTTGCTCATTGAATCGATTAAATTAAAATTAAATTATTGATCAGTTTGATTAATTTTGGGTTAGGATTTAAATTTTTGTTTAATTATTATAAATATATTTATATTTTTAAAATTATTTTGATAACATTTTAAATTTTATTTATTATTAAACTAGCTAAATTAAAATATTCAAACAAGTTGAACAGATGGATTCGAAAACAAACTAAATCATTGATTTACTGACTCTTCCAACTTTAAAAACACTATTTTTGAGTGAAAGAAAAGGAGACTCTAGGCGCTGAGCTGAATATCTACATCATTTTAAAAAAAAAAATTAGTTTGTTTGTTGACCTTTTTTGTTTTTTGTTTTTTTTGGTTTTTTACTAATAAAAAATAAGTTAGTAATACAACGAGTAAAATAGAAAAATGATTTATATAATTTTAAAAAATAACTTAATTAATTATAACAAATATAAAAAATTATTTTGTTTTAAGAATGTGACAATCAAGCGTGGATTATAGTAATTAACCTTCTTTAAAAACTACTAAAATCCAAGAAAACCGCATTCAAAAAGATTACGTTCTCTTTTGGGAATGCACTCTTTAAGTTGAAACACATAGAAAAGATTTAGTTTTACGAAGATCTATCATAGGAAACGATGATAAGGAAACACATAGAAAAGGCACATGTTCGTCCCACGATGGGATATTCCACCAAGAATCCGATATTGGATTCCATAGTTTGTAATATAAAGCTGAAGATGAAGACGAAACGTCTTTAGCCATTAGCAGACCACGAGAGCATCCAAAAAAGTGGTAACCTTTAAGTACTGGACTATACCCTCGACCCCAATAGGAATAACCAAATGCTATGTTGAAGGTGTGAGGCGGGTTATGGTGATCATGGGCATCATGAGTAGAGAGTTCAAGCCATGGCGGTGTAGTACGTATATCCTGCATTAGCGACGAGGGGTCATTAGAATGGATCTTAAATAATAACGATCAGATGCTTAATACTCAAGAATTAAATGTGACAATGAGACTTAATCCTTAAGACATGGACTGAATGTTATTATTTCCTCTAATAATAATAATACGTATCTCTATTAAATATAATTTTGACTAAAAAGAGTTTTATACAAATTTTTTTCTTTTTTTTTTTTATCATTTTTTATATCTTACACTTAAATATTTGAAATTTTTTAAAATAAAAAATATTACAATTTATTGATAGAGTTTTTTTATTTATTAGAAAGATGAATCCCTTTTCTATTTTTTTTCTGTCTCCAAATTCGTTATCTATTAGTGTGGGGACAAAGAACCACACGATAGCAGCATGTTAATGAGAAAATATGACTACATAGAAAAGTCTTGGTGTTGATGGCTCACCTTAACACTTTTTTTTCTCGCTATAAATAAATAATTTTATCAATTTAAATTTTTTATAGCGTAGATCCGGAGATTCCCGAATAGGTCAACCTTTTAAATTGCTGCTGAATCAATGGGCAGGTATCAATTTAAATTTTTTATATTCATTTAAATTAAGTTTTATATTCATTTTATTTATTTTTTATAAAAAAATTGATTTATGTCAATATTAAAGACAATTTGTGTCAAATAAAAAATTTATTTTAAAAATTTGAAATGCACAGATGTAAAATATAAAGAAAAAAATAAAAAAATATTTTATATAAAAATGACTTTAGTAGAGATTGTTTCTAATAAAAACATGTATTGTTTTTAATTATTTTATTTTTACATGTCTAAACATTGTATATAAATAATAATAATTTATTAAATCACATTTGATATCAATTTTTAAATACATAATATTGTTATTGAAAATTTATTTTTTATATTTAATTTATTCATTTTTTAATCTATCATGTGGCAAATCACAATGCAATAAGGGTTTCACACTTTCGTAGGCAATCGCCATTAATTAAATATATGAAGACCTCAAAGAACTACCTGTCCTTTAAAGGGGCACTTTGCTACTCTCTCCACCCACTTGTATTCTCCAAAACAAATATATATATATATATATATATATCCATGTGCATCCTTTAATTAGGTCCCCCATTTTATCCTCGAATTATCAATAATAAAATTCCAATTTTTTTTTTGCTTTAATGATCTAAAAAATTTTAATTTTTTTTATGAATTTATAATTTTGGTCTAAAGTTATAAATTTTGTAATAATATTTTAATTTCAAAGTTTAATTTAATTTTAGCTCAAATTTAAATTTAGTGGAAATGGAATATATCATATCCTATGCAGCAACTAACTAAAAAATTAAAAATATATATTCTTTTTATGATGATTCATTAGTTTACCTAAACTTCTACTAACTATGTCTACAAGGCATTAGGGATAAAAAAAATTCCATCAATAAAACGCACAAAATCCATCATTATTTGACGTTAATAATAAATCAGGGACGAATTTTATTAATGGTGAAAACGTTTGTTGCAAAGAACTTAGTGATGTTGTCCAAAAAAAAAAAAAGAAAAGAACTTAGTGATGGAATTAGTAGTCTATTGCTAATTTTTCGTTGCAAATTTACATTTTTGTGATTAATATAGATTGGAAAATCCAACGTGAATTTCATTATAATACTTTTTTTTTGTCCCTATTCTATCACAAATTAATTATTAATGGTTTATTTCTTAATATAATATTTATAATTTCCTTCATTAATCCATAAGTAAATCATCACGAAGAATAAAATTATTCTTTTGAAGAATGAAATAGTTAAATAACCTGAATGAATAAGCTATATTTGAAAATAACATAATTGATATTCAGATATGTCTTTATAAATAGATTTTAAATATACAAAAAAAAAGTTTAGAATTCAAACAATCCTAAATATCTAACACAAGAATTAGAAAAAAAAAATGAATCAAATCGAGTTGGATCATTTCGACTGACATCTTTTTTAAATGGGTTGAATTATAGAATTAATGTACAAAAATAAAGTCAGATCATCTTGGTTTGGATCAAGTTACTTTTAATTTTAATTTTTTAAAAAATATTATTTTGATTTTGAATAATTAAGCTAAAAATTGGACACGTTAATTTAGAGTTATTATCTTGAAATTCTTATACAAAGCCAAAAAAAAAAAAAAAAAAAAGAGTGAGGACTAAAAGAAGAAGCAATAAATAAAGAGAAAGACCAAAAGGACTTCCTCTTCTCTCCGGTCCGACAATTGAAACTATATCACATGGCAAATCACAATGCAATAAGGGTTTCCCACTTTCTTAGGCAATCAGCATTAATAAAAGATATGAAGACCTCAAGGGCTGCCCTTTAAAGGGGCACTTAGCCACATGCTGCTCTCACCACCCACTTATATTCTCCAAATAAAAAAGAAATTTCCGTATGCACCCTTTAATTAGGTCCCCCATTTTATCCTCAAACTATCAATAATAAAAACCGTGTTTTTATTGCTTTAATGATCTAAAAAAAAGTTAATATTTTGTATGAGTTTGCACTTTTGATCTAAGGTTATAAATTTTGTAATTATATTTTAATTATCAATGATAAAAACCCAATTGTGTATTGCTTTAATGATCTAAAAATTTTAATATTTTATATATATTTGTAATTTTGATCCAAGGTTATAAATTTTGAAATTATATTTTAATTTCAAAGTTTAATTTTAATTTTAGCTCAAATTTAAATTTAGTGAAAAAACAATATATCATATCCTATGTAGCAATAACATATCATATCCTATGTAGCAATTAACTAAAAATTAAAAATATATATTCTTTTTATGATGATTTATTAGTTTACCTAGAATTCTACTAACTATATATAACATTACGATAGTATAACGCATTAAGGACAAAAAATTCCATCCCTAAAACGTACGAAATCCATCATTAATTGACGTTAATAATAAATTAGCGACAGATTTAATTAATTGTCAAAACATTTGTTGCAAAGAACTTGACAATGGAATTAGTCTATCGCTAATTTTTCATCGCAAAGTTACAATTTTGTTGTTAATATGGATTGAAAAATCCATCATTAATTTCATTACAATACTTTTTTGGTCACTATTCTATTACAAATTAATTATTAATAGTTTATTTCTTAATATAATATAATATTTATAATTTTGTTCATAAATTTATAGGTTATTCATCACAAAAAAATAAAATTATTTTTTTTAAAATTGAAACAGTTATACAACCTGAATGAATAACCTATATTTGAAAATAGCATAATTGATCATCAAATATCTTTTTATAATTAGATTTTAAATATTCAAAAAAGTTTAGAATTTATACAATCCTAAATATCTAACACAAACATTTAAAGAAAATGAGTCAAATCAGGCTAGGTTATTTTGGATGACATCTTTTTTAGACGGGTTAAATTATCAAGTTAATATAAAAAAAACAGTCAGATCATTTTGGTTTAGATTTAATCACCTTTAATTTCAATTTTTTTAAAAAATATTATTTTGATTTTAAATAACTAAGCTAAAAATTGGACAAGTTTACTTACATTTATTATCATAAAATTCTTATACAAAGCAAAAAAAAAGCAAGGACTAAAAGAAGTAGCAAAGCAATAAAAAAAGAGAAAGATCAAAAGGAGTACCTGTTCTCTCCAGTCCGGCAATGGTGTATGGCTAAGACGGCTGGGTGGGCGGAAATACATGGATAAGAAAAATATAAATATCAAAAATTTAGAATTGCTTGTACCATGATTGATGGTTTTCTTTTTCTTTTTCCTTTTTTTTTTTTGGAATGTGTTTATTTGTTTGACCTTTAATTTTGTTTAATTGCATCAAATTTTTCGCACGTTATTATTTGATGATTTTTCATTCAGGATTAATACAAAAAATTTAGAATTTATAATAATTAATTAACTCATTCATTAACTTTTAATCTTATATAAAATATTCTTCATAATTATTCCGTGATACTAATAAGTTTCTTTATTATTTTACATAAATACATACATACAGATTAAAAATATAAGACACTCATTTATAAAAGCACGATAATTTTATAAAAATATATTAACCTATAAAACTTATAAACATATAATCATGATACTATTAAGTTATTTCGTCCAAAGTTTCTTCCGTCGATAGGTAGATAGTCAAGAGAGGGAAGGGATTTTTTTTCCAAGACACATGTACTCTTTCCATCATCCACCCAATTGAACTAGTGAGAAAAATATACCTTTCAAAAAAATTTTACGTCCTTCATCTTCGTTATTTACAAATCATCCCTTCTGTAGAGTTTTAGCATGTTAGATATACTAAAAAATAAAAATAAAAATAAAAATAAAATAAGATTTTATTTTTATTTTTATTTTTTTTTAATATTTAATTTTTTTAATTTGATTTAATTTAAAATTTTAAGAATAAAATTTCAAAAACTTAAAATATTTCACTATTTTTTTTATATAAGGGTATACCAAACGAAAATATTAGAATCCTTAAACACTGATTTTTTTAAAAAAAAATTCATTTCTCATTTCTTAATGTAATAAAATATATATTTAAAATTTGCTCAAATAATTTCATGAAAGAGAAATAATTTACATGCATTGTCCACATAATGCAGTTCCTTAATTTTCCAGAAAAACATATTTGATACATTAAGAACTGGAATGAGTATAAAATTCTCACTATATTCTCATGTTTGGTATCTTAATTCATTTTAAAAACTTAGGATAACATTTTTAAAAAATTAGAATCTCTTATTATGCTTAAAATTTCATTGCTAAAATTCATTTATTTGCTTGAATAATATCAGATTATTATTATATATGATAATTATATAGGTTTTGTTAATATTTAAAATTTATTTCTCTGTATATTGAAATATAACAAATAAGAATATTAGAATCCTAAAATATTATTTTAGAAATAAATTATTATTTTTTTATTTCTTAGTGTATCAACCTATGTCGTAAATCTATTTAAACCATTCATATTTTTATCTATTATATTTAAGAATATTTTTCGTAAATATAGATATATCTTGTGTAAAAATTGATTTTTTTTATTATTCATGTTTTGGTTTGGACAATAATTGGTGTGGAAATTGAATTAATCCTCGAATCAATTTAATGATTTGGTGGTTTAATTTTGAGGATTTGGTTTGAAATCGTTGCTTGCTTGGGTCAATTCTCCACAATAGTGCAGTATTTTGTGGAGATTAGGAGGATGTTTAACATAGTTGATAAATGTAGTTAATAAAGATTTTTTATTTAATAGTTGAAAAATACTTATTTGATAAATCATATAAAATAACAGTTGGTAGATACAACTCTAATCAACTTCAATTTTTATCAGTTATTATTTTGAACTTTTTTAAACCTTTTATAGTTATAATAAATAAAATAAAATTATCATTATTCTATTATTTTTCTTAAAATTCTAGTATTTAATATGTTAATTATTTATATAAAAATGATTTATTTTAAATTATTATATATAAGTCTTATAAAAATATATATAGGATATTTTAATTAGTAAAAATATATTGACATATATACTGATCATCATTATTAAATATTTCATAAATACAAATTAATAATTATAAAATTTTAATTATATTTTACAAGCACATGTAAAAATTATATTATTTTATTATATTTTTATTTAAATTTAAATTTATTAATTCAATATATAAAATATATTAATAGTATATATTTATTAATCATTTTATGAAATAACAACTATTAAATAATAATTTATCAAATACTTAATATAAAATTGCTATTAACTACCAAATATTAGTTAATAGCTATGCATATAATTGTTATTAGCTAAATCTATCATTTATCTTACATAGATCCTTGATGTATTTGGTAGAATCTCAGGTGAATTGGTGAATCATCATAAAAAAAAATATATTTTTTAAATTTTTAGTCATCAATTACACAGAGTAGAACACTATTTTATATTAAATTTAAAATTAGGTTAAAATTAAAATGAAAATTAGAATATAGTTATAAAATTTACAATGTTGAATTAAAATTACAAATATACATAAAATTTAAAATTTATATTCCATTAAGTTAAGCTTTTTTATTGTAAATTTTTTTTATCGTAACTCAAAAAAATATAACCATCAAAGAAAAAGAAGATACTATACGAATAATAAGGTTAAAGTATCAAATAAATTTTTAAATTTATCTTAAAGTGACAATAAAAGACAAAATAAAATTTTTTCATCAAATTTATCATCAATCTTGTATTATTTCATTATAAAAGTTATTTTTATCAAAATTACCCCCGATCTTATGTTATTTTATCATAAAAGTCCAAAATACTACCTAAAAAGAGTATGAGTATTATAAACACAATTTTAAAAAATCGGATTTAGATACATTTCGAAAAAAACATAACTTCCTATAAATTTCTAAATCCTTGAATCTCAAAATCTCAAAAACACAACTTCAGTTTGACAATAAAAATTTGTTAATTGAAGAACGCAAAAGAATGATATAGTCATAGAATAATAATTCTATTCATTCATTCAATTGCAGCAGATATAAAAGAAAAATTATTAAATAAAAGTATAATAGTGTGTAAAAGTACTGATAAAAATTTTTATTTTATAATTTAATAAAATATATTTTTAAAAAATAATTTAAAAATAAAATATTTATCTTATGAGAAATTCTTGTAGGCGAGGAGTCTTTGTGAAAACAAATATATGAGGAAAATTCTTTCAATCATGATGGTAGGATAGAAGTTAAATGATAATTCTCGCTCTATCTACTTGTTGTTCCTAAGTCAATGTCTTCTTCAACTAATATTTTAAACTTTTATAATGAATAATCTAAGATCGAAAGTAATTTTAATGAAATTATTTTTTATGATGAAATAATATAAAATTGAGTAATTTTGATAAAATAATATAAATTTAAAGATGAATTTGATAAAATAATATAAATTTAAAAATAAATTTTGATGAAAAAATTTATTTTATTTTTTATTATAACTTTAAAATAAGTTGAGAGATTTATTTTATATTTTAATCCTAATAATAATTCACGATAGGTCCACGCATGGTGTGGTCTAAACATGCGGACCAGTTAGGCCCATTATACCATGTCGCTTCAATGGCCCCACCGATGGCCTACCCACTTGGTGTCCTCTGAAAGCATAGTTGGTATATTTATATCGCGTTTGCCTTCCTTGACTAAAGCAATGTTTCTAGATTTAATCTTTAAATTTGTCTTCTTTCAGTTCGAAGGCATTTGATTCGGTCAAAAATTAATTAAGAAATAATTTTAATAATTGCAGAAATTATTTTTTTAGTCGATTTAAGTTTAAACTTACAGAAATAAATAAATAAAATAAGAATCAAATCAAATTTAATTTATTATGGTCAGACAAAATTTTAATTTAATGGACTAAACAAGGTGGTGGACCATAGATAGAAGCACAATAAAATTGACCTCATATAATCATGGAAGAGTTGGGGATTCAAGGAACGTGGCTGTTGATCCACCGGTATTTGATGGATCTTGGATGATTAGAATCACTTGTTTTATGTTAATCCATCGTACTCTAATGATGTGTAAATGGGATGATTTTGGGGTAATGGGTTTGCGGTTTTGAGTTCAATTCCATTATTGCTTGCATCATTTCTTGCTGTCAAACAGTCTAAAGAAGTGGGGAAGATTGAAGAGATAAGCAGGAAAAAAAAAAAAAGCATCCGCCAAGTTGTAATCATTTGCTTCTTGAATGTTTTTCCTAATATTGTTTGTTTCTTTGTGTTTGTCTATATTAATATGTTTATGGCTGTTTTTGTTCGATTTGCCTACCAAGTCCCTCGCGGATCATCATCAATTGCTAATTTGTATATTTATTTATACACATTAAATTTTAATTTTATTATTTTTATATTAGAGATTTCAAGATAATAAATCTAAATTTATAAATAACAGTTTAAAATTAAAAATTATATTATTTTTCACAATTGAAATAATTGAAGTTATAATAGGATAAAATTAATTGTATCATTCTATATTTTCCAGTTTTATTTATTAAATATTATTTTTTTGACACCAGTATTTTAAGTTATCATTAATAAATATCTAATAAATTTATTTTTATTAAAAATATTAATATGAGAAAATTCAAAAACTTAATCTATATATATATATATATATCAAAATTTATGAGCTTAAAAATATAAATATGCAAATTCATGCATTTTAAAATATTTTTTCTTATCTTTGTTTGTTTTACAGATAATAATTTATTTGAGAAAAATATTTACTAACATATTTTTTAGTGTTTGAAATACATTATAAAAAAATGTTATTTCTCTTTTAATCTGTAAGGTTATAACAAAATTTATACTATAAATATTTTATATTTATATTATTTATTATTTAATATAAAAAAATATATTAAAAATGAAAACTTTATAAGTTTAATCTATCACTGGCGACTACCATCGATCGACAATGATTAGTAATTAGTGTCGATAGTTAATGATGATCAATGATAATAAACACATATGTTTACATTATTTATATTTTATTTATATTTTATTTAGATAAATTTTTCAAAAGGAAATCATTTTCTTGAAAAATAACTTAATTTTTCCTTTGATCAGAAAATATTTTCTGTTGAGTAATTTTTTGAATGCACCAAATGAAGGAAAATGCGAAAAATATTTTCACGAAACAAATGGAATTGGTAATTTTCAACAAAATCCATTATTAACCAGAGCATGGAACTAAACTTTAAAAATTGAGAGGCAAAATCAAAAATGAAAATTAAAACTTTAAAAAGAATAAACGCTACTATCATGTGAAGATACTTAAATTTAATTTAATGTAAGATACAAAATATTGAAACCCTTTTATTTATTATTTTCTTTTTTTAATCTAAAATCTTTTTAACCGAATAGCATAAAAGAATAATTTGTTTCACATTATCAAATACAATATTAAGGCTTAATTTGTTTGATAATTTATTTAAAAAATATTTTTGTTCATTTTCTTTGAAATATTTTATAAATTAAAAAATAAAAAAAAAATCTATCATGATCATATCACAATCCAACCTAAAGACATGACTTTCATAGTTTTAAAAAATGTCTACTGATAATTTCAATTAAAATTTTTGTGTATTAATGCAATTTTCACTTAAATTTTAAAAATTATTAAAATCATGAAATTAAGCGCAGTTTTAATCTAAACTTTAATGATTATTAAAATAGGTTAAGTGAAATTGAGTATAATATTAGTACAACCTATGTACTTCTGATACAATTTTTTTTATAAAATTTATGTGAGAAGATAATAAAATTTAATTGAAATATTTTTTATATTTATGTTTCTCACGATTTTAGCCTATTATATTATTATTCATTTGAATTAAAATATGAGTTAGACTAATATTATTTTCAATTGTATGATTCTAGTCTATTTTGATAATTTTTAAAATTTAGGTTTGAATTACATTCAATTTCACGATTATAATATATTTTGATAATTTTTGAAGTTTACGTTAAAATTATACTGGTATATAAAGATTTGGATTAGAATCACTATTAAGCTTTTTTTAAAAGTATATTTTCACATATTGTAGGTAGACTAAACTTGAACGTTCAAATCATTACACGTGTTCTTTTCCAATTTATCAAATATTCTTAAAGAAAATAGTAACTATAAAAAATAGTTAATCTCAGGATAACAATACAATGCCGCGAATGTTTTTATATTACGATACTATAATTAATATAATTAGTTGTAAATTCATGTATTGCTTGATATAATTATAATACAAAATTTAGATAATTTAATATTTATTTTTATTAATTAATTAATTGATTAATTAAATTAATATATTAATAACAATCAAAATTTCATTATTTGTAATATATTATTATTTTATAAAGTTATGATATAATTAGAGATTTTCAAGTAAATAAAATATTAAAAATAAAATTATAATTAAATTAATATAATAAATTTTAATAATAATTATTATGATAGAGAGTAAAAAATTTATAGTTTCATTTTTTATTGGTTATTTTTCTTTAATTTGATCATTTTTTCTTATTATATACAAAACTAAATGCATATTATTATTAAAGAGTTAAAGATGATTAATATAAACATTTCTTATATTGTTAAATTTTTTAAATTATTTTTA
Organism: Omphalea diandra; assembly: GCA_949677035.1. NCBI lineage: Eukaryota > Viridiplantae > Streptophyta > Magnoliopsida > Malpighiales > Euphorbiaceae > Omphalea > Omphalea diandra. The sequence goes on from CATIWR010588325.1 coordinate 26,452, forward strand.
CTTTAAAATTTCTATATTATTAAACTTTTAATTTATTTTTACGTGGAAAAATTTTATATATTGTTAAAGTTTCTTTCACTTAAGAAAGATATTATATTGTTAATACAATTACTTGACAAATGACAAATACTCATTTAAAATTGAATCTGAGATTAGAATTCATTATATATATTTATTCAAAATATTTAGGTAATAAAATCACTAACATGTATAATTATTTATGATTTTAAAATTTTTATTCACTAATATGTATAATTATTTATGATTTTAAAATTTTTATCTTAAAAAATAATCAAAGAAAACAATAAAAATGTTCTCAAACAATTAATAAGTATATATATAATTTAATATTTTACATAACAACATAATAATATATATATTACCATAAAATTCACTTAAAGTCCTATATTACAGATTGAACATACAATAAACAATTAATTGATAGTGTAATATTACGTTCCAATCATCCTTTCTTTGAACTCGCCCTCATTCTCAATTAAGTTCAACCATTTAAGCATTTATAGTGGTTGTTGGTATGTTAACCATCGAAATACACCAAGGACAGGATCATCTCCATCTTTATTTTCTTGTTATTTATCTATCATTGTTTTTAACATGGTACCTAATTCACCCATTCTCTAAAATATCGCAAACTGGGATGCACGTCACAATTCGCTGTACTTCAGAGCTCCAATTCATCATGGTACGGGTATCAGTATATCCAAAATAGAGATCACTAATTTACATATGTGAAGTATGGTTAAATATGTTGACTCCTATTGTGCTATTTAGTCATTCATTTTCAAAAATTATACTAAAATATTTCTTTATTTTAATTCTGTTAATTATTATATATTTCTGTTAAATTTTCTATTAAGTTCTTATGAAATATCTATAATGTCCTTAATTCTATATCAAATTTTCTTTTTCCACCAAAAGATCAAGGAAATGCAAACACTATTCTTCATACAATCAACACCACAATCGAAAACGAAATAAAAAAACAAAATCAACACGATCAAAATGAAATCAAAATCAGTGGAAAATTGAATTTTCGTTCTCTACACAATCCAAATCAAATAAACGAAATCTACCCAATCATTAAACTTCCAACAATTGGAAGGACACAAAAAATCATCTATAACAATATTCACAATTAACAATCAAACTGATTTCAAAAGAATACAACCTCAAGAAACAATCCATCTAGAATGATTTTCACAAAAAACAAACATATGAATCCATTGTATCCATCTTCAACCATCAAACACGCACAAATTTGAAAAAACAAAATCTCAAATCCAAAAACGATTTGCCATAAAAATGCTAGAATTGATTTTCAATTCCTTCAACCACCACCACCGCCACTTCAAAGAAACCCAAACCCCTAAAATCCAAACTCAAATTCAAGAAAAGAAAGCCAAATTTAAGAATAAAGAACAAAGAACGTCTTCGAACATCTTCACTAATGAACCCAAATTTAAGAACATCTTTGAGTTTCTTCATTGATTTCTCATAGAAACACCATATGAGAGGATCGAATTCTGAATTGACTCATAAAATCAAAATGAAAAAGATAAAGTCATTCACAAAAATCCCAATCGAATCCATTGAACCCCATACCTTCTCTTGTATCCTCACTTCTTCCACTAATGATAAGGAGAAATCTTTGTCATTGATTGTTGCTTTGGAAGAAGTAGACAAATAAGATTGTTTTAGAAGCTTAGCAAAAGCATCATTGATCCACTGGTTCCACCTCCTTCTTCGAAGCACCAATCCCTCAATCTTTGTTTCAGAAGTCATTTTGATTCAATGAATTTGGGAAAATAAAGACAAGGGAAAAGGCAGAGGGATAGGGTTTGAAGTTTATAAAGCAAAGCTTAGAGCAAATTAAAAAGGAAAAATTAAAGAAATCGTGTGGTAGCAATAAGAATTTGTGTGGAAAGAATTTGCTTCTTGGTCTCTTTGGACTTTCTTGGCTTTTTATGTGATTTGGTGCTGTAATGAGATAGAAATTAGTAAGGGAACAAGAAGAAATGATTTTGATATTATAAATTGTGGTGAGAAAGAAATTAGGGAGGGAAAATTTGCAAATTGAGATTGAGATTTAGAAAAAAATAAAAGTATTTAACAAATTGTTCTTTTAACACAAAGGAGAAGATGAGGGTATTTTTGGATTTTAGATAAAATATTTAGTCAATTTTTTACTTTTTTGAGTTTGATTAATGGAAAAACTCATTAAAACGAATGAAAGTCTCTTACTATATAACAAAGTCAAAATGTAAAAGTTTTTTAGTATAGTTTTTGAAAATGGACGACTAAATAGTATAATAGGACAAAATATAGGGGGTCAATGTATTTAACCCGTGAAATAATAACAAGGAATGAAAGAAACAAAAACGAAGAAGAAAAACACTACGTGAGAAAAAAAAAAAAAGAAAGAATAAAAGATGAGGATGGTGAAGAAAATACTACACAAAAGGAAAAGAACGAATAGATGAAGAAGAAGATGAAGACAAAGAGAAACACAAAGAAAATGAAGAAAGGCAATATATTTTAAGTATATTAATTTGTAGTTTATTTAGGGCATCGATAATCCATTGAGCTAGATCAAATAAAGACCTTTGTTTATAGGCTCTGATAATTTAATGATCCAATTAGTTAACTTTAAAATTAAATTTGAATTTGAGTTTGAAATATAGACCTTTCTTATCTTTAACAAAATAAATATTTGAAATTAAAAATAAAAACTAATTAGCTACATGTAATTCTTTTTTTTTTTTATAGAAATTGGCCACTTGTATTGAGTTATAGTGAAAACTAAATTGAATAAATGAGCTATCAATAGCTCTTATATTACTCAAGATTATTTGAATTCTCAATTAAAAAACCTTTCGTATTAAAAAATAAGAACGAAAAATAATATTAATGAACATTGAAACCTATAAAACAACTTCAACTGCTTAATTTCTCTCATCTGCATTTACAACTTATTGTATATTCTAAAAAATATGGTTTCTTAAAAGAGAAGCATTATGCAAGTGATGTTGGAGAAGATAGTGATAATGCTGAAGAAATAGAAAAACAAACAAATGTAGAACAAGTGGAAGGAGTAAAAGACAAATATTCATTATCAAATTTAAAGCCACTACAAGATGAAGTTATAATAGTTGCACCAGGACATGGAAAAAATCCAAAAGGTTTAAAAATTGAATATCCAAGCATTACTTAATTAGCCAGACTAGTGCTGATATAAGAATCCATTATCACTTTAGTGCTCCATCTGATTAAAAAGCTAGAATCATTCATTGTCCAATCCTATTAGCAGAAAGCAATTTATATGAAAAGGTTAGAAAATGAGTTCAATAGACAGAAAAGTAAAGGGGTATCTTCATCTTTGAAGAATTCAATAATCACCAAGAGGATGAAACCAAGGTATTCTACTAAATCTATTTAGGATTCATTTGGTATAATGGAGAGACACATGGTTAATATGAAGGTGATGAGAAGGTTATGTGTAAACAAAATTCCTTTCAATATGTTTCAGAATCTTGATTTTGTTGAGATGATGCAAACAACCAAGACAAGTTAGCAAACGATCCACTTCAACTTTAAGAACCAATTAGAAAGGGAAAGCTAAAAAAGTTTAAAGAGGCAATTGAAGCATTCATGCAATAAGGAGTTATACTTGGATTAACCTAAGAAGAGCAAAGGATGCATGAAACCCAATTAAAAGCTGATTGGGAGCTTAAACTTTTCAAATGAAGCACTTAACTTAACACAATGGAGCCCAACTTGTGGAGAGAACCCAATCATAACCTAATTTGGTCAAGACATGTAAAACGAAGTCCAAGGCATGTAAAAGGAAGCCTACATTATGTAAACAAGGAAATAAGTCCCAAAGTCAAATATTCTTGCAATATTTCCTTAATTGGCAATGTTTCCTAATGCTATTAGAATTTCATCATTAGGATGAATCTTTATCCTTTTCTATTTAGGAAGAGTTGTTCTTTAGTTAGGAAAGTATCTTGGTCTAATTTTGTTGACCAATCATAATATTTCTTTAGTTTTCCTATTTAGTTTAGGATTGTCTTTTCCTTATTACATTGGAAAATATTGAATTTTGTTAGGAAATATAAACTAAATCCTAATTGGTTTTGGATTGAGCATTGTAAGGCTATAAATAGCTCTCATATTCTGCCCAACGGGCATTCACTCAATCAATATTATTATTGTTAGCAATTTTACTTGTGAGATTAAATTCTTTTCTTGAGTGGACTTGGTGAGATTATTGAGTGAATGGTTAATAATTTCACAAACTTATTAATTCTGACATTAAATTGGCTTGGTTGATTTAGGGTTTAAGTTAACACAACTTTGAATCTTTATAACTTTAGTTGCTAGAAACAAGTTTTCAAGAGGTTTAGTTGAGATTTGAAGATCAAAACTCTAATACCAGGTTTGATAGATCTGGGCAACTATTCTCAAGCATACGGGTAAAAAATTTAATCCAACCTTGTTCGTATCATTTGATATCAGAGCTAAGGCTTCAAATCAAGTAAGTTATCTCCAAAATTCATTGTTCTTTGTGCTCTTATTATTTTTGCATCAATTCGCGTCTTATTTTCCTTCATAGAACTCTAATTCTATTTGTTTTTATTCTATCTTGTTCCAGTCTATTTTCTTTATTTTTTTCCCCTCAAATTAGTTTTCTTATCATATTTAACCATTCTTTTGTGATAGAATTTAATTCAAGTTTGTTTGCATCAAGAAAATCACAAAAAACTCCTAAATTGGAAATTAGCTCTCTATCATTGTTCAATTCGGTTGTTCTTGTTCCATTGTGTTTCCATTTTTTTTCTTTGATTTTCATCATTAAATTAGTGTGTTTTATAATCCAAAAACCTTCTTGCATCATTAGAATCTAATTGGAACAAATTGCTTTTCAAAATTTCCTTAAAACAAGGAAAATTGCGATTTAAGCCATTCTAGCACCAATTTGGTTCTATTTGTCCAATTGAGTTCCAATATGTTTGTTTTCACTTTCAATCATTAAATTAGCTTATTTCATTTTTTTATCTCCATTTTCATCAAGAAATTTCATCAAAATCACATACTTGTGCAAAAGTTCCTTAAATTTCCTTAAGTTAAGGAACTTTGCAAATCTTTAATTTCTTTTATTTCTTCCATCCAGATTCAAATTTCATCATCAATTAAGCTTCTTATATCCTTAATTCGATAATTGAAGTGTTTGATTTAAGAAATTCTTTGAAATTTGGAAGTTGACTAAGGAAACTTGATTTTTAGTTTATTTCTTGCAATTTCTTTATTATTTTTTATTCCAATTCTTTTTTTTTTTTTGTGTCTAGACAATTTGTTGGTGTTTCTTGAGTGTCTAGGTTTGAACCACATCATTCAAATTCAAGAGGAAGGTGAAATTATGAATTTGCCCCTAATCTTGCTCTATTCGGCTTCTACTTGATTTTGCATGGTTTTTTAGTTGTTCTTTGTAATTCTTTCAATTCAATTATGTTTTAAGCTTCCAAGGTAAAAAAAAAAATAAAGAAAAGAAAAAAGTACAAATAAATAAAAAGAAAAGATTTAAAAAACAAAAAAAATAAAAGAAAAAGTTAAAAAAAAAAGGAAGAAAAGAAAGAAATAAGGAAAACTAGAAATTGCATTTAGCCTAGGCTTGATTTTCCATCAATTTTGAGTTCAAAACACCATCTTGCTGCTTTTAAATTCTTTTTTATCTTTAAATTGTAATTAGTTCTTTAAAAATTTGTTTTTGCAACAAATTGTGTTTTCAAATTCTTTGTTTTCTAAGTGTTTTAAAATTATTTTTTACTTGTTTGTGTTTAGTTTAGGCTTAATTTGACATAAAGTAACCTTAGTCCTCAAAGAACTTAAAGAAAAGAAACTTGAGAGGTAAAAGACAAGAGTGTGTGAGATCATAGGAAGGAAAAAGCCGTATTGTGTGAAACACAATAGGAGTGTCATTTTTTAGTGTAACCACGTGAGAGAGTGTTGTGAGGATTCTATTTGTTTTCTTTCTTCTTCCTATACAATGATAGGTTTGGAAAGATAGAAAAGGATGAGTTTACGTGGTCCATGAAAGGCACGAATGAAACAGTTGACAGATAATCTTTCAAATTTGAATCATAAGATGAGTCAAGCTTGCAATAATAACTACAAGCCAAAAATGACAAAATTTTATAGAAAAAGTGGTCCTAAAGAGTACCTACCATGGGAAAAGAAGGTGGAGCTTGAGTTTGAATGCTACAATTATTCTGAAGAAACCAAGGTAATAACTATTATTGATAGTTTTGAAGGTAAAATATTAAAGTGGTGGGATCAAGTATAATCAACTAGAAGGTATTATGGAGAAGACCTAATTTCCATTTAGAAAGAAGTGGAGCTAGTCATAGGAAATCGATTTGGAATAAAAAGAGACTTATTCAATTCTAAAGGTAATAAAGAATATTACCTAAAAGAGGAGGTAGGCATAAGGCGAACTCAGAAGAAACATTGAAAGGCTAGCATTGATGATGAGATTCTTATTTCTAAAGGTATAATAGACATTCAAACTTCTTCTTCACATGATGATACAAGTATTAAAAGCCAAGATTTCGAACATGATTGTACAAATAAAAAGGTTATGATTGTATTAGAGAATGGTGATAGTATTAGTCTACATAATGATAAGACATCACCATTAGAAGTTTGTTCCAATGTTTAAATTGTAAATCTTATACATGATAATATGCTTATTGATGTGCTAAAAGAAAACATAATGAGAGAGAGAGAGAGAGAGAGAGAGAGAGACTGCATTTAAGAAAGAAAAAGAATTAACGTGGCAAAAGGAGAGCTGTGAGAAAACCTATGAGAGGTGCGAGCAAAGAGTGGAAAAAGAAGAGCTTATAGTGGATACACATAAAAAAAGAGAGGTGTATGCAAAAGGAGAGAGTGTGCAAAAGAAAGCCCTAATATTAAAAGAAAGTGATAAGAGCTATTCTACCAATGTCATAACCATGTTTTTGTTCAAAGACATGTATTATGTAACTAATAAACTTTACAATCCTTTGTATAGTGCTTTTATGTATCTTTTGCAAGGTTATGAAAATAGTTTTCAATGGAGGAACTTAGCAAAAAAGCCAACTTAACTCTTAATACTTTTGATGATGGTACTATAATGAAGAGTGAGGTTGCACATTTGTATAAAAAGGAGTTTTCTAATTCTTGTTTAGATGTTTGTGCTTATTTTATGTGTTTTAGGTATAGTTCTTTTTGTTTTAAGTATTGTTTTTGTGTCTCTAATTTGTTTTCTTCTTTAAATACTTAAGTATTTCTTTTGTTTTAAATATTTTTCTCCTTCTCTTAGCATTTCTTCTACTTCAAATTGTTTTTCATGTTTTTCTTCTTGTTTTCAACATGATAGTTCTACTTATTCATGTTTTAATGTTTTTAATCCTTTTTATTTTAGTGATAAATATTTTTCTTTATGTTTATGTGTTTCAAAGAACTCTTTTTGTTTTAAACGTTTGTTTCCTTTTAGATTCTATTTTAGCTTGTCTTCTTTTAATTCTAAGAGTTTGACTTCATGTAATTCTTATTTTTATAAGTCTTTTTTTTATTCTAGAAGTGTGTTCTTTTGAAAAGACTTTAGTTTTTGTTTTCTAAATATTCCTGTAAGAGTTTTAATATTTATAAACCATTCTTTTATTCTTCTTTCTATTTTAGGTGTTGGTTAAGAAGAAAATTTTTTTTAATTTAAAAAATTCTTATGTTTCATGTTCTTATTTAATTTTTAAATCTTAATTTTTAAATCTTGTTTTGATAAACTTAGATCTTTTAGTAATTTCATTTTAAAGAATATTGATGCTTTGGTATTTACCCATACTAGATGGAAAACGTGTGCTAGGGTTTCTTTTAGACATTTGATTTTGATTCAAACTCTTTTTGCTAGATTTTATATATACTAACCCTATTATAGGTGATTCCATGCGTGTTGTATTCAATTTAGGTGAAAAGACTTACAATTTATGTGGTATGTTTAATTATGATTCTTTTTGTTAGTTCTTATTATTGTTTTCCCTTTCTTATAGGTCTAGGTTCGAGGACTAATCCTCTTAAGGAATGAATGAATGATGCAAACAACCAAGGCTAGTTAGCAAAGGATCTGTTTCAACTTTAAGGTCCAATCACAAGGGAAAGGCTAAAGAAGTTTAAAGAGGTAATTGGAGCGTTCATGCAATAAGGAGTTACAGGTAATTGAAGCATTCATGCAATAAGGAGTTACACTTAGATTAGCCTAAAAAGAGCAAAGGATGCGT
>CATIWR010588389.1:0-19544 GCA_949677035.1 Omphalea diandra
TATATATATATATATATATATATATATATATGTTTTGCTCTATTAAACTATTTAGTCATTTAATTTTAAAAGTTATACTAAAATATCCCTTAAATTCTGTTAAATTAAAATAACTTTCTATCAATTTTTAATCCAAATTCTATTAATCAAAACTAAAAAGTCAACTAATTAAAATTTATAATTTAAAAATTCTAAAATTACCCCTCTCTCTCTCTCTCATTGCTTTTGTTCTCACCATCAACAACAAAACCTAAGAACAATCTATCATCAACACAGATAAAATCCAAATAAGAACCAATAGTAAAAACTTTTTTTCTACTCTTTCTTCCTTTCTTTGCCTTTAAAATCTGGAAACTTCAAAACAAACTACAATTTCACAAAAGGGTAATAAAGTTGACGCAAAAGGATGAGACTATCAACATGAGCAAATTGAGACGAATCACAAACAACACCATGGGCAAATTGAGACAAGTCACAAACAACACCATGAGCAACCGTAATATAATAATTTCTCAAAACTAATTGTTTTCAAGATCAAAACTTTCAAATCTAAATAATTTCAAAATCTCAAAACCACTGCCACTTCTGATCTTAATGCATGGCCGATCCAGGGATGGGTTTGCATGAGGGATAGGTTCGTATGAGGCTGCCACTATGACTTCAAGGATGAGACCACCATTGCCCTATTAACTAAATTCTTCATGTTCGTCGTCATGTTGAGGTTCTGATATAGGTTTATGGGATGGGCTCGCATGAAGATCAGGTTGATGGGTTTATGAAGGTTTAACATGGGTTTATGAAGATTAAAAAAAAAATGCAATTGTCGATTACATATGGGTTTGTTTCTTTCAATTTCTTTTGCAATTAGGTTTCTTTGATGTGGCAAAGATGATTTTGTTGGGTAGGTTTCTTTGACTTGATTTTCTTAGGTTTCTTTGCTACAATCGCGCACATCACACACATCCATTTAAGACAAGCAAGGTTGGTAAGTAAGGTTGCCTCCTTATTGATAATGTTCTACTTATTAATGGTTTGAAACATAATTTATTCAGTGTAAGTCAATTATGTAATAAAGGTAACAAAGTCAACTTTGACTTTAAAGAATGACTTATCACTACATTGATAGATGACAATGTAGTCTTTAAAGGAGAAAGGGAAAACAATAATTATATATTTGACTTGGACAATATAACTAACCAATCTTTCAAATGTCTTGTCTCCATTGGCAATGAATCTTGGTTTTGGCATAAAAGACTTAGACATGCAAGCATTGAACTTCTTAAAGCCTCTATAAAGGAGAGCTAGTGGATAGTCTTCCTAAGCTATAGTTTATCAAGGACAAAACTTATGGACCATGTCAAAAGGGAAGTAACACCAGTCATCTTTCAAAGCTAAGAATATTGTAAGTACTTTTAGACCCCTTTAAGTTAATAACATGGACTTGGTTAGACCTACTATGACTGCTAGCTTAAGTGAAAAATATTATGCATATGAACTTTTTGATAATTACTCTAGGTCCACTTGGGTTAGTTTCTTGACTTATAAGAGTGATACTTTTCATGCATTTAAAAGTTTTGCAAAAAGAGTGCAAAATGAAAAGGATTATTTTATTGTTAGCCTTAAAAGTAATCATGGAAAAGAATTTCAAAATGAGAATTTTGAAAACTATTATTTGAAAAATGGTATTTCACATAATTTTTTGGCTTTTAGAATACCACAACAAAATGGTATCATGGAGAGGAAAAATAGAATATTAGTAGAGATAGCTAGGACATTGCTTAATGAATACTCATTTCCTAATTAGTTTTGGGCCAAAGCTATCAACACTTCTTATTATATTGCAAATTGTGTTTTCAAAAGACCAATCTTGAACAAAACCTCTTATGTGCTATGGAATGAAAAGAAAACCTAAGATCTCATACCTTAGAGTATTTGGGTGCAAATGCTATATTTTAAACACCAAGGACAACCTTGGGAAATTTGCCTCAAAAATTGATGAAGGCATCTTTTTAAGTTATTCCATTACTAACAAAACATATAGGGTTTTAATAAGAAGTTTATGGTAGTTGAAAAGTCTATGAATGTTGTGTTTAATGAATATAGTAAACTTATCTTAGAAAATGTTCTTTTATTGTTGATCTTATGGGTGAATATGAGAGACTTGAAATAAACTCAAACCCAAAAGGAAGATGAAGTTAGACAAGCACAACCACAAGAGATTGAAGCTCAACCTTATCAAAAGGTGGACTAAGTTAAAAAGCTACCTAAGGAATAGAGGTATCCTAAGAACCCTCCTAAGGAGTTTATTATTGGGGAAACCTTTAAGGGTGAAAGAAGTATATCTCACTTAAAGCTTTAGACAATAATTTTACTTTTGTTTCCCAAGTTAAGTCAAAATATATTGATGAGGCTCTTAATGTTGATTATTGGCTTATTGTCATGTAAGAGGAATCAACCAATTTGAGAGAAATAAAGTTTGAGAGCTTGTTTTTAGGCTTAAGAATCATCTGGTTATTAGATGTAAATGAGTGTAAAGAATAAGTTAGACGAGTAACGTTCCATATAAAGCTAGATTGATTGTTAAGGGGTATAACCAAGAGGAAGACATTGATTTTAACTTTTCCACTATTGCAAGGTTACAGGCTATTAAAATTCTTCTTACATTTGCATGTAATATGAATTTCAAATTATTTCAAATGGATCTTAAAAGAGTACTTTTGTATGGTTACATTGAGGAGAAAGTTTTTATTGAACAACCTCCTAGTTTTGAGCATCATGAGTTTCCAAATCATGTTTTCAGATTGACTAAAGTCTTGTATGGATTGAAACATGCTCCTAGAGCTTAGTATGAAAGGCTTAATGCATTGTTTTTTTTAAAAATGATTTTCAAAAAGGCAATGTCATGACTTACCTTATAGTGTCAGTGTTAGGTATTTAAGAGACCAAAGGTCCTCTAAACAACTAGCAAGCCTATTAGTTTAAAATCACTTCATAAAATCATTAATCTTCAATACATAAGTCACTTGTAAATGTGGAGGTTTATTCATTAAGCTAATATTCATTTCATATGTATCAACATCATATATGTATTATAAATAAATTCTATAACTCATTTTACATCATTTAAACAAGGGATATCCTCTCACAAAATATAGGTACAAACCTACTAGTTAGTGTAGTTACTAGGAGTTTATACAAGTCCATAAGTCTTAATATGACAAGGTTTATAATATATATATATATATATATATCCTTAAACAAAACTCAAAACATGGTGAGATCTTAGCCCTCCTTGTCCTTAGCCTCTTCATAAAACCTATAATAGTCAACCAATTGAGGTGAGTCTTTCATACTTAATGAATAGATAAGCCCATAACCCCCTAAGCTAAAACATCATACATCAAAATATTATACATATATAAGTACTACAAGTAATTAAAATATTTCATTCACATGATCAAATATCATATAAGCAATCAAGGCAACTTAAGTCTATAGGGAAACACTACCTAAGGCATTGTGGAAGGCTTTCTTTCCTTCCCATAAGCCAATCCTTACTCTATGAGAGTTTCTTTATTAACCAACTTAACATTTCATCTTTCGCAGAAGAGTTGCCTTACTAACCGTATCATTCTCTTACATGTGAGAGTTTCCTCACTAATCGTGTCATGAATGAATTCATTTTATTTAATATTAACAACATATATCATCAATCCAAACATAGCTAGCCATCTATTAGTGGAATGCCCACATCATCCTTAGGATTACCAACACATGTATGTAATATTATTTTCACATATTATCATCATAATCAATACATATGGGATTAAACATATATCTTAAGTCATTTATTAAATAGAAATTTATATTTAAATATACAAGTAAATATATACTTGTTCATAGTCGTAACTCATACATTACACATTGATTACATGGGAACATAGTTGCATGATGCATGAATGTTAAGCTTTAAAAACATAAGGTTACTTGAGGAGGTGTAGGAATATCTACTAATCTCAAGTTATATCTCTTTCCCAAAATGCATAAATCCTACTTGCCTTGATCAATATCACAATCTCTAATAACACCTAGCAATTACACACATATATCTATCAAACTAAGTCCATTTGTAAATAAAATAACTTAACTTTCATTAATATGTTGATGCTTATCTCTACCCCCAACTAGGTGAAGGACACTCATTTCGATCATGTATACATCACCAATCATAAGTCTAGAGTATCAAACATAGTAAAAAAAAACTTATTTAATATCAATCCTCCTTATAAAATCAAGCTCGTTATATAAGAACACTTATAAGGTTCATTAAGACACCAACTTTGCCTTTAGTGCAACAAAGGTGTAATACACCATTCAAGCTTAATTTCATACTCAAATAAGAATATTAGAATACATTTAATAAATCATCAAACATGAAGAACCAAGAAGAACAATCCATACTCTTTAAGTACATCTAAAACTCCTTTTGAAGTCAATATCATCATTCATGTCATACTAACACCAAACTTCATCTTTTCCATCACCACTAAGCTCAAAAACACCATAAACACACTTATTCAAGCATGGAACAAATATGCCAAAGATATGGCATATTATAACATATATGAAATAGGTAAGAGAAAATCACTAAGTTGCTTGAAAGATGGAAGAAGATGGATGTTCTCTTAACTTGATTTAGTGGCCATGGATGGAGGAAACATTTTAAGAGGGTTTGGGTGAGTTTTAGATTGATAAAACTAAAGAAATTTGATGTTTAGTTGTGGAAATAAAGGGGAGAAGTTGGTGAGGTGGTTAAAAAGGTTCAAAATTACCATTTTAGATGTGCTAGCTTATTTAACAAAATTAAGCACTTTTGGCTACACTTTAAGGTTCGATTGCTAAAAGTTCATCTTATTTCTCATGCGTTTCTTTCTTCAATATTCTTCTTTGATGTTTAATAATTAATTCCTAATAAAAATAATTAGCTAACAATGCTTCTAAAATCCACCAAAGTGCATCTTCTAAAGCTTACAACTTATAATATAATTTATGGAAGCTTTGGTTCCAACTCTTCTTTTCTTCCTCTAAGAAATTTATGCACATGTATTAAGCATACATTAAATAAATATAGGCAATGACATTAAGACAGATAATTATGCAACTATCCAACTTTTCCTTCCTTACTTCAAAATACTTCAAATACAAACTCTAGACATCTAAAACTCATCTAAACACATCATTATCATGTCATTCAAGTGTAAATTAGGTGCGCACATTAGGCATATATTAGACAAACATAAGCGACAACATCAAAATAGGGTAGCTATATACCAAACCTTACACCAAAATAATGCAATCACGCTACAAAACTTATAGGCAAGGTTGAAACATATATATATATATATATATATATTACAAAAAAGCATAATAAGATACATGTATTATGCAAATTCATGTTGATAAAATTGTGTTTAGTTTTACTAATAAGTCTATTTATGAAGAGTTTGCTAAGTGTATGACTAGGGAGTTTCAAATCAGCATGATGGGGGGAGGGGGGAGGGCTTAACTTCTTCCTTAGTCTACAAATGAAGCAATACGAAGAGGACATCTTTATCAATCAATCCAAATACACAAAGAAGTGACACAAGAAGTTTGGGATGGATGGATGCAAGAGTACCAAAACACCAATGAGCTCAACCCTCAAGCTTAATAAGGATGAATCAAGTAAGGTAATAAGTATAGATGTATTATTGGTTCTTTTCTTTATCTTACCACTTTTAGACCTGAATTATGCTAGACTTCAATCTTGCCCAAAAGAATCACATTTTCATGTTGTTAAAAGGATTTTAAAATATTTACATAACACTATGCATTTAAGATTATGGTATCCTAAAAACACTTCAATTGGAATAATTGGTTATTCATATATGAATTATGTGAGTAGCTTGCTTGATAAGAAAAACACTTATGGAACTTGCAAATTTATTGATGAGTACTTAGTTTCTTGATTTAGCAAGAAATAAATACCAATTGCCTTGTCCACTATCGAAGTAGAATATGTGGTGACGAGTTGTTGTTACACACAAGTCTTATAGATGAAACAACAATTCAAAGACTATGACATAGTAATTGATCACATTCCCATCAAATGTGACAACATGAATGCTAATCTTTCCAAAAATCTCAATTAACATTCTGTAAATAAGAATATAGATATTAGACATCATTTCTTGAGAGACAATGTGCAAAATGCTAATGTTGTATTAGAATTTATTGATACAACTAGCCAATTAGTAGATAGCTTCATTAAACCCCTTAATGAGGAAATGATGAACTTCATTAAGAGGGTGTTAGGGTTGCTAAATTGGAGCTCCCTAAGGTGAAGTGGTCTCAAATAGTACATTGATGAATGATTGACTTGTGTTTGATATGTATATGTTATTATTATAGGTGATTTGATGGTTTATATGTGTGTTGAGATTGATTGATTCAATTAGATATGAGTTTTTCCATATTCATGTACTTAAATTAATCATCCAAACATTAATTTGATAATTCAATTTAAGGCCAATTGTAAAATTTGTGTTAAAACTTTATTTTTCAAGCTAACCTAAAAATCTTGACTGAGATCTATTTTTTGCAGTTAAAATTTATAAATCACCTTATTGGAATGGCACCATGTACATACAAATTTCATGCCTAAAAATTAAGACAAGAAAAAATAAGTACAAATTATCAAATTTATAAAAAGCATATTACAATCTCTAATAATTTATTTTACAAGAAATGAATCTTTCGATTTGACTCTTTGAATGAAATTAAAATCCAATGCGACTCGACTTGATCATTTATATAAAAAACAAATATCTCCAACAATTATATTTGAAGCACAAATCCATCCTTCATGGCACAACCCTATATTATACTTTATTGGGAGAACAAAATAGTTGAACAGGTACACTTCTAGCCACCCTTGTTCTTTTTTAGTTAAATTATATTCAAGTCTTGCACGTTGCTAAGTTTCTTCCTTTGTCCTTTTGCCTTGAGAAAAATAGTTTATTTTGGCTTCAAAAAGAAACAAATTGGAATAACATCATTGCCTCCTCAGTAACTTTTCTAAAGTCATGCATATCATAGCATGAACCTTTGGTAGCATAATAGTGTCATCATAAACCATGTGCATTATTATTTACTTTGCATGCTACATGTGGACCCACCAAATTCCTTAGGTTCCTATGCTGCACATCTTTTGATATTTCTTTCCTTGTTTTTTCCTTTGTTCATGAGACACCTTTATCATTTTTTTTTGTAGCAAATATTTTTGAATTGAACTGAGCAAAGTGCCTCAATACTGAATCACAAATTCTTACCTCTTTTCTGATAAAAGTGTCCTTTCCAAGTAAGAATTATATTACTTAAAATGTACCATTAGCCCCATGTGCCTATAAATTGTTAATTTGCAGGAGGTCAATTTAGGACTTTTCTTATATATTGCAGTGGATAAACATATTTTACAATTATGTATGCCACGTGTTTCTCTTGTCCATGTTAAAGAATTGCTTGCCACAAATTTTGTTTTCTTGCATAGAATAGGACATTTCTCATTTTCTTATTACACAATTTGATGATGACATCATGCCACCACCTTTTACTTGTTTAATTGACTTTTTTTTGTCATTTGGCCCTTCTTTTCCCTTTTAATTGCCTGACGATGTCTTGCTTTTGAGGTATCTTCTCGTAACAATGCATATATATCTATACTGTGTAGTATAAAGGGGGTTCACATGTAAACCTCTTTTTATTAAGACTGATCAATGACTATATGAATATAATGATGCTTATGACTTTCAATTTCTCGTTATTCATTCTATGCAACAACAATCATCATTTGGCAACTTATTCTTCTTCTTCTTTTTTAGCCCTCATTTTTTTATTATTAAGGCTTTCTTTTTTTTCTTTTGTTTCTAATCAACCTTTTTTTATTTTTTTTATGCAAGTTGATTTTCTTTTAGCACCACCAACTTGATTTGGCTTCTTTGTGATCATAACTCCATAACTTTTTAAGTTGTCAAATCGATTTGAACTCTTTGACAATGGATTTGAGATCTTTAATTTGGTGCTTTTTCGATTGTGACTCCCTAGTCCTTTAAGTTATCAAATCTATTTGAACTTTTTGGCTTTTGTTGGTTAGATCGACTTGTGCTTTTCTCATTTGACTTTTTCATTGTGCCTCCTCCACTATTATGAATAGTCAAGTCGACTTTTAAATTTCTTAGCTAATAATCATATTGACTTCTAAACTTCTTGATTTTATTAGCTAAGTCGATGTGCGATTTCCTTGACTATCTTAAGATTTAAAGACAGTTGTTTCAAAATTTTTGCTTTGCTTTTGCCTTGAATTTCACGCGACTTTTCCTTGGAGATTATTTTGAATTTTTACCTTGCTTCTACCTAAAGATGACTTCTTTAAAATTCATCTTACTTTTGTGTGGAAGACTAGTTTGATTTTTTTTTGCTTTATTTGTTTTAATTTTTAGCAAGCCAGATTTATTTGACTACATAATTGTACTTTGTAACTTTGCAGCTTTGTCCATCTTCAACTTATTGACTAATTTGATCAACAGTTGAGCATATTTATAGATTCTTTTTTACGAGGATGGTTCGCATTGAAGACTTTTTGGATGCTCATCAACGACTCAGTAAAAGAATTTGCAGTGATGATAAGAATGAAACAATCTCATGCATCAATTTATGGACTCAATGCCCTGCTATTAGACTTCTTACTTCACCATGGGATATTTCAAGAGAGCTAACACATTTAACTAACTAGACCAAAGAAGTCTCATACTCGTCCTTTGATCCAACTAACAATAGTACCATCAATCGTCCAAGTTTATATTTGAGATCTTCTCTTCATTCTCTTGAAGTATCTACCGATACTCTACCATTATTGGTCAACACATCCTCAATAAAGAAGTTTCTTAGCCTTTCTCTTTTAAATTTAATTTGCCTATGCAAAATACTGTTAGGAATGGCTTAAAGATGTGCATACAAGAAATAAGAAAGTCCTCAACAAAGCTGGCATTTATAATGCTTTATTTGTCTCGCTCTTGGCTTATAAGAAATCAATGAATGTAGTGCAATGCTTATGTAAACATCGGAGTCCATCAACTAACACCCTTCACCTATCTATCGGTGAATAATCCATTTCTTCGTGGGATTTGAATGTACTTAGTGGTCTTCCAACTATTGGAATGTTTTATGATGAAGTGATCCATTTTGCTAAAGAACTCAAAAGAGTTGATGAGAAAGGTCGATCATATCTACCACATAGCTGTCAATACTAATTTCATGCATTTCATAGGTATTCTCATAGAGCTGAAGATGATTTTGAGATGACTATTGAGAGTTGGGTGCAGTTTTGTTTTCATAATGAGAATAAATAAGCTGAGCCACCGAAAAAAAAGATTATACAAAGCGAACTACCAAGCCTATAAAGATTTTTAACTCGATTAGGGTTATCAGCACACTATTACCTTATGATCAAAGATGGCAAAAACCTTTCATAACACTTGGCATAGAGGATTGCAGTCTACAAGAAAAAGTATATTTAGCTACTTTAATTTCTTGTTGTTTTTGTATATTCGTTCTTCCTTATAGAAACATTAGTCTTATACACCCTAGCATTTTTAATGTTACGAGCATGATGGCCGCTAGTGATTCATTTTGCATAATAGTCCTTATATTAGCTAGCATCTGTCACAACTTGTTTGTTATTTATACTTTAACAAACTTACAATGATGTAAGACGACGTTTCCAATCCATTATGTTTATATATGGCTAACTAACAGGTTTGGAACACATTTTAACATCGATAATAAAGTAGACTTTGTTATGATGACTTTTTATAGTGGAGTAAGGATGGCACAATATTTTGACACGTACCAAACATCCATGCTTTTTAAGGAATGTGTTATTAATTCTAGAGAAAGGATTTTACTAAAGAAATCTTTTATTCTTAAGGATGATGGTTTTTTTATCTCTTGAATGGTCTGATTATTTTATTAGCCTTTATTTTAACTATTTGACTTTATGGTGTAAGGATGAATTGATCGTTGAGTCATATAGTTTTCCTAGATTCAACAGACAATTTAACTTTTGTCATGATATTCTAGTAAACATTTATAGAGTCTTCAAATGAGCAGCACTAGAAGATGTATTTAGACTTTGGTGTTCTTGCACAAGAATTAATAATGGGTCTACTATGATAGTTCATGCTCAAACATACTAATTAGAAATATAGAAACTGGTGGTCTAAGGAGTGACGGTTAGCTTTCTTCGCTACAAACTCTAGTTTTAAGCTAGTGTCAAATTTATTCTAAACATATAAGACTAAAGTTGCATATGCTCGCTAGGAAAAACATACTTCTAGACACCCTCCAAAAAAAGTTGATAATAAAAAGGAGGAAAAATCAATGCTCATTATTTTGAAATAGAAGCGTCACTCTACTAATAAGAATAAAACAATTCTTAATGATGTTCCAAAATAAGGGACTACCCGAGAATAGTGCCTATTATATAAAAGATAGTAGGAACCAACTAGCAAATTCAAACAACTCAAAGAAAACTATATCTTTGGCACTTATTGAGGTTTATAATCTATCCTAAGTAGTAAAGAAAGTTACAACTCTTATTGATGAGCTCTCATAAAGAGATATCATAGAGACCTTTAAAAGTGAAGAATGTGCTAACAAAAGTGGGAGTAATAGTGATGATCCTCAGAGATATATAATTTTTGAGGTTGGTACATGTAATATGCTTCCACTAGACCAGCTTGAAGACATTCCCACTTCTTTTTTCTTTCCCACTTTCATTAACAATGTTGTAAATTTTCTTTTTTTAAAAAAAAAAACTTTTATTGTTTCGAAATGCAGGGTCTAGCTTGTACATTTCCATTTTTATAGTTTATTGTTGCACTAGGTGAAGTTTTAGTTCATACTCCTAATAAGTTTGAGTGCCTTACAAATGCCATAGTTTGAGATGAAAAAGGTCATGACTTGCCATTAATGAAAGTGGACACTACTTATTTAAAAGATAAAACATTAAAGCTATGTGTTATACTAAAGAGTTCTTATGAACAAGAGAAGACTTTAAAGTCTATGACTTGTCCTGACACATCTAAGATTTCTGCATTTTACAACAATGATATTATGCTCAAGTTTAAGTGCCAAATGGCTAAGATGGTCTAACAAGACTTGCAAAAGATGATTGCTCACATCCTTAGAATAAAAGTTGTTACTTTGGATAAAGAGATTAGTAAGGCATTAGATGAACTTTGGGAGGTTGGAAAGATTGACACTAGCATACCAAAAAAGCACTTTGCGTGTTACCTTGAAAAAGTTCAAACATTTATAAAAATGGAGTATAACCTCTCTCGGTAAATGTTATTACACACTCAATCTAAGTGAGAAACTTTATGAACTCTTAACTCTTGAGCTTCAATTTATTATGATTGTTCCTCTATAGAGACAGAGCTAACAAAGATTGAAGAAAAACATAAGTGCTTGATTTTAAAGAAAGAATAACTTCAGTCTTCCTTACAAAAAGTCAATGTTGGCATGTCAAACTTAACAGATGGGATTTCTAAAGTGAAAGCAGACATATCATCAGTTGAGGCGGCTCATGTTCGAAGTGAAGTTGATGAACATGCCTTGAGCAAGCTTGGAAAGTTGCTTCATATAGAATTTAACGATTTGTAAAATCTTGATTGGCAATCATAGATCTTTCTTTTTAAATCTTAATTGGCAACCATAGATATTTCATTTTAGTTTGCATTTCAAATTTTCATAGTTATGTTCATGGGACATTTTTTCCTTCAGATAAATAAAACTTAGATTTGTATTTTATTTTATACGCAAAGTTAAAGAAATATTTTTTTTTATTGAGGTGATTGAACTTGGTAAAATGCCAAGCTGCTTAAGTACCTTCCGAAGAAGGATCAAGTGGATCAAGTCTTTACATAGTTCTTTTTTTTTTGTTTACTTTTTTTTTTTTAGTTGTTCACAGTTTTAGATCATATGGGCTAGGAATGGTGTTGGACGTCTAAGTATAGTAGTACTTCAAGAACTTGCCATTCATAGGTCTAACTCACATTCCATCTTGATCTACGATCATATATGCACCATTTTAATAGACTTCTTAAACAACATAAAGGTCGTCCCAATAAGAAGTGAACTTGTTGCCTATGCGTCTTGACATAATTAAGGGTCTTCTAATTATAAGAACCATATCACCTACTTGAAACAATCGAGGTTGCACCTTTCATTGAAGGATATATATAGCCAAGCTTGATAACATCATAATCTTTATTGTACTTTAAAACGTTTCTCATCAAGAGCTTATAACTCCTTAAAACGTAGATGAACATTATCTTTATTTGTAATTCCTTCCTAAGTAGCAAATCTTAAGGATGCAATTTGTCGCTCCAATGGAAGAACAGTTTCTACACCATACACCAGTAAGGAGTGACTTGTATTGGTGTACAATATGTAGTGCAATATGCCTATAGTGTTTTGCCAATTCTTACATGTCAATCCTTCTTTAATTGATTGACAATCTTTTGAGGATGTTACACAATGTTTTATTGAAAACTTCCGTAAGTCCATTAGATGGGGTATTATACATGGATGAGAAGTGTTGCTTGAAATCAAAATGCTTATATATCTTGTCCATCTCCTTATTACGAAACTCTTTTTCATTATCAGTTATGATATAACAAGGAACACTATAATGATAAATAATATTTGTTCGGATGAAGTGTGCCATAGTTTCCCTCCTAACTTCTTTATATGGAGCAACTTCAACCTATTTAGAAAAGTAATCAAATGAAGCCAAGATGTAGCAATGCCCACCAAAACTTTTTGGTAAAGGCCCAACAACATTGAGTCCCTAAACATCAATTGGCCATGATGCAATTATTAGATGTAGTGGCCCAAGAGATTAGTAAATCAAGTTTGAATGAAATTGACATTTTTGGCATCTTTTAGCATAGTCCATGCAATCTTTTACCATTATAGGCTAGTAGTATCCCATCCTATTAATTTGAAAATGAAGTTTTAACCTTGATTGATGAGCACCACATAATCTTGAATATGATTCTTGTATCACCTTAGATGCTCTCATTCTCTAAGGCACCATATAAAAAGAACAACGATAAAGCACACCTTTGTAAAATATAAATCGAGAAGCTTGGAGCCTTATTTTTATCTTATATTGTGGGTTGTCAGGTAATCTTTTATGTTCTTGTTAGTCGATGAGCAATTGTCTCTAATCTTCATCTTCAATTTCTTGAATAGAGACAACACATACCTCTTCTTCATCCTCTATTTTAGATGACATAACCCGTCGTTAACATAATGGCACTTTAATTTTTGAGTCATGTAGTACTAATGTTGATGCTAAGTTTACCAATGCATTAGCTTGTTAATTCTTCTTTTGAGGTACATGCTCAATTATCACTTTATCCAATGATGTAATAAGACTTGTTACATACCTGAAATATGGAAAAATTTCAACCTTCTTTACTTCATATAGTGAAAGGAGCTTATTGATGATTAATTTTAAATCACTAAATATCTTAAGATATGCAATATCCATATCTACTGCCATTTTAAGGCCTAGGATCAAGGCTTGGTATTCTACTACAGTATTTGAACATAGCCTAGTATGTTGGAATGCAAATGACAATACTTCTCCCTCAAGCGTGGTGAATGTAACTCCAACACCTGTATCATCACATCTAGTAGCACCATTAAAGAACATTTCCAAGGTTGTGGAGTCTCAATAAAGAAAACATCTTCATCGAGAAGATTTTCAAATAATTAATAATCTTTAGGAATTGAATGATCTGTCCGCTAGTGTTTGCCCTTTGACTGCTTTTTATGGCATATAATTTATTTCAAATTATTGAAGTAAGAGTGCCTGCTTAGCTAACCTACCGAATAATTGACATAATATACTTGATTGGATTAACTCATGAAATCAAGCGAATTTAGTGAGCTTGTAAGTAGTGCCTCAATTTTTTAATGGCAAACATAAGTGCCAAACACAACTTTTAGATAAGAGTGTAGTTTAACTCTACTACATTCATTATTCTACTAAGGTAGTAGAGTGCATGTCCTTTCCCTTCATCATTTCATTAAGCAAGTGAAACTCCTAAAGAATGTTCTTGGGCAACAATGTATAAAATGAGAGGTCATCCTTGAATTGGTTACATAAAAGAGTTCATTTTGAGTATGAACTTTCTTAAACATTCAAAGACTTATCATAGATCTTAAAGATAGTTAACTGTTTCTTTAGACTTTATAACTAATTCATCAACGTACCATTCAAAATTTCTATGAAGTATATCATCAAAGATCTTTTGTATGGCCCTTTGATAAGTAGCTCATGTTTTTTTCAATCTAAAAGGCATAACCTTATAACAATATATTCCTTTTGTTGTTCTAAATGTTGTGGCCTTTACATCTTCCAATGCCATCAAAATTTGATTATAACAGAAAATCCATCCAAAATATACTTGACATACTCAATGGTAGCCTCAACCATAATCTTGATAATGCGAAGTATTTGGATAAACATTATTAAGATCTCAAAAATCAATGCATATCCTTGTTTGTCCATTCTTCCTTCTAACTGGGACTATGTCTGAAATCCAGGTTGGATACTGGACTTCACGAATGAAACCAACTTTGGTCAACTTATTAACCTCAACTTCAGTTAGCAAAATCAACTTACGTCAAAAATGCCTTTGAGCTTGTTTAACAAATCTTACCCATTTTCTTATGGCCAGATAATGAATTGCTACCTTTGGATCTAACCTAGGCATTTCCTTATATCACCAGGCAAAGACATCATGATACTCTGTGAGTAGCTCTATGTAAGCCCTTTCTTTCTCAATAGATAAACTTGTAGTTAGAAAGATAGGTCATGGATCTTTTTGTGTTCCAAGGTTGATTTGTATTAATTTATCCATTGTAGCCTCATTTCCCTCCTCAAAAACATGTAGGGCTTCTTCAACATTTTCTTATATTGATGGCTTATTTTGATCGACATCTTCTATAGTGAGATAATATGTTCCCACTATTTCATTGTTTCCTTCTTGTTAATCATCAACAGGATTGGTGATCACTATATTTTATTATTGAGCTGTCAATGATTCCCCATTCTTCACCACCTATTCAGTCTTTTGTGTCATTCTGGAAAGAAATATGTTATGTATGTCTTTAGAACCAAACAAATTAGTAAGGCACCTTTCCTTTCATTCTTTACTCTTTTGGCTTTTGAAACCTCATGCCTTGCTTGTACATGAATCTTCCTTACTGTAGATGTCTCATTTTTTGTGTTCCAACACGATCAAACACTGAAACATAATTTTAAAGTGTTCCTAATCCATCAAAAATTAAGAGTTTGAGGAATTATGTCGATTCTCTTCATTTATTTTAATATATCTAAAACTCTCTTCATGAATTTTTATGCATAATGGAGTTAAAGATTCATAGCCAAAACCAACCTTAGAGGTTTGAGCAATGGTACCTGTTTCTCTCCAAACCTTACATATCCTACTAGTAACGATCTCAATTTCTTCATCACAATCTTCCGAATTTCTCGAGAGCTTAGAAGCCTTTTTTTTTTCTCCATATCCAGCTTTGGCTAATAATTTGTAAGCATTAGGATCAAAGCCATTTGTACACTCAGTTGGGAGATCCCCATGTTCAATTATTAGCCCTTATGAGGGTTTCATAAATCCTTTTAATGGGAATTTTGAAACCTTATGAGCCCTAAGGCTAGTGATGGGGAGCGTCATGTCCTTTAAAATTTAGGTGATATCCTCTATTTTGGCTTGAATGACATATGACCCTCTTTCCTTTTGGATACGAGAATATAGTAAAGCATTGGACCTTTTTTCTTAGAATTACCCAAATCTTTATGGAAAGATTTCTTCTTTTCTTGCTTCTTAGATAATGGCGAGTGATCCTTCTTGAGTCCTTTTTAGTCCTCTCTATTATCAGATGATCCATTTTCCTCTTTAATTGGGTCAAAACCAAATTGTACTTCTTTCATAATGTGTGAAAAGTAAAATTTTGCATAATAAAGTATGATTCTACCATAGTAAAAGGGTTAAAGTCCGCTACCACTTTTTCACTTGTCCATCTTTGAGGTTCTTGAAGCACTGATAGAGTCTAGATGGAACAACACTAAGATAATAAATCCAAAGGCATCACAATAACACATTATAACTTGTCTTTACATCAATAATAGGGAACATGCCACTTGAGTCCATGTCATCAACAACCAAATCAAGTCGGACTTGGCCAAAGGGCCTTTACCTACCTTGATTGAATCCTTAAATCATCAATCGACTTTGAGAAAGTTCATCCATATTTAGGGTGAGCTCTTTCATAGTTTTAATTGGTAGGTTGTTAACAGTTGATCCTCTATCCATTAGGATTCAATTAACCTTTTTCTCTCGAATATACCCCGCGACAAAAAATGGTCAACTGTGAAATTTGAAACCAAGTAGGAGATTGTAATTCGTAAAGTTGATCTTTTCAATGTATGCACAAGGAGCTTTAGGGCTACTCATTGTTGTCTCCCCATCCTCTAATTCATCATTTAGCTCTTCATCACCTTTAATTTGATGATAGGAAACAACCAGACAAGACTCTTCCATGAACTATTTGGGCATGAAATCAACCAAAGTGATTGATACTCTTGGATTTTAATTCAATAAGTCATCACTCTGAGATGAACCCATTGTTTTTTATGCCTTCTTAATTTCTTTGATTTGGGAGGCAATGCAAACTATTTTGACTTCTTCAACACTATGGCTCTTTTAAAATGGGCCTTCTCTTTCGGAGATTTCTTCTTTTGACTCTTTTTTCAAGTGATAACAGTTCATCCTTCATCATCAAACTCATCATTTTGGTGTTTTATGCTTAGGATGATGCCCCCAGTTAAACTTTTAACTTTCACTTTAGGAACAGGAGTTTCAATTTTGATTGGGTCCAAGGACCCAAAGATAATTATGGATGTCACTGTAAGTGAGCGAGGACTGGTCATTAAGGTGGAAGCCATATTAGAGCTAACTTCCCCATCCTGATTTCTCCTTTCTTTTGAACGTCCATAATCTTGTCCTTTAAGACAAATCATTCTTCTATGAGATGACTAATCAACCAATGATATTTATAGTAGTTGGGATCATCAATACAGTTGGCCTCCTCGAGATGTTTCATCTCAAGAAGTTCAATAAGATTTCCTTAGAGTAGATCATCCAACATGATCATTTATCCCATCTTTCTTTTAAAGTTTTATTTCTATCCTTATTTTGGGTTGGAGTAGGTTGACCATTTGACTTTTTTCCAAACTTAGTGATTATTTTTAATAGAACTAAAGTTACAACCTTTTATTCAGATTTAGATGTCGACTTTATGGCTTTTCACTCCTCTTGCTTTTCTTTTCCCTTTTTAGGTTCTTATATTGGCATATTTTGATAGCCAGAATTTGTAATGGTGAGCTCTATATCATGAACTTGAGTGGCTAGTTCTTTAAAAGACTAAGGCTTAATCCTTTGAAGGATATAACAAAGTCCCTAGTGCATGCCTTTAATACACTTGTCAATTCCACAAGCTTTAAAAAGTTGATCTTTGCAGTTAAGGCTCAAATTCCTCTATCTTTAGATATAGTCAATTATGAGTTCATCCTTATATTGATGAGTATCAGTAAGTATGACCATACTAACAATTTGCATAGTGTTATAAAAATGATTGAGGAATTCACTATCTAACTTTTCCTAACTATAAATTGAGCCTAACTTGAGATCCATGTACCACTTAAAAACATTCATTTTGAGTGATCAAACAAATTATTTAATAAGGAGATCTCCATACATTCCAGCATTATTGCTAGTCTCAATAAAGTGGGCAACATGTTGTCTATGATTTCTTTTACCATCAAAATGCTAAAACTTTAGTGATTGATAATTATTAGGCACTTATAGCCTATCAATTCTTTAGGTATATGACTTAGCACAAGTATAGAAAGGCTGAGTCGTGCTCTCGACTTGATATTTGATAACCTCCTTTATGAGTTCTTTCAATTGAGCAATAGAAATAGAACCATTAGTAGCCAATTAAATGTTCTTTGCAGCCTTTGGAGTAGTTGTTGTTTCAACAACCTTTTAAGGTTGTTGTAAGGTTTCAACAGCAGGAGTTTTTCCCTTTTGGTTTTGAATTGTGTTTAATAATGATACAATTTGAGCATTTTTTTAGCATTTATGGCGATGAGACTTTCCACCATTTTTGTCAAATTGGCAATTTTTTCCTCTACAACGAATGTACTTATAGTCATTATTGTAATGACACTACTTGATGGTGTATGAGGAGAGTTCGAACTAGATCTGCCACTGGTATAGGTAGATATCTTAGGTTAGCCCTTTTGGTAAGGAAGTGAGAAAAGATGGATCGCTTTCAATTGCCCCTAGTGTTTATGGAGGGACAAAAGATTCTTATAAAAAAGGGACTGATCGCGTGTAGATGTCAACAACAGATTTAGTTTTAAAACCAACACTAGGACTCACATCAGTGGTCGATTTAATAGCGAAAGCAGTATGAGCCTTCAGTTAAGCAGTATTATAGGAAGTGTTCTTTATTTTTGGAAAAACCAAGTTGGATTACATGTCGAGAGAGTTGTTTTGTGCTTTGACGAGAAGAGATGAGAGATAGAGATTGTCCCACTGGGCATGCTAGAAATTTGTACACATAAATTTTATGCCTGAAAATTAAGATAAGAAAAAACAAATACAAATTATCAAATTTATAAAAAAAATGGATTACAATCTCTAACAATTTCATTTACAAAGAAATAAATCCTCTAATTCAACTCTTCGTATGATATTGAGATCTAAGGGCCGGGCAGGCTTGATCTTGATTCAAGGATAAAACTTTTTGCTTGATCTTGAAGAAAAGTGCCAAGTGTGATTTGAGAGCGTTAGGGATTGATCTGAAATCGAAGATAGATCCTCACCTTGTGGAACTTGAAAGCTTGGGAGCTTTGATTTGCAAAGTGATGTTTGTTGCAAATTACAGATAATCCTTTAAATGTATAAGAGCCTCTCTATTTATACAAGTTTATGGAGAAGTTTTTCACTTTAACTGTAAGACTAAGAAATAAAGTTGATTTTATCTCAAATTCTTCTATCAAGAAAGTCTCTTAAATGGTCCATTTGTCTTATGACCATTGGCTTTTGCTACACCATTTAGGCTACGTGGCTTATTTTCATTAGTTATAAATATGGGTCCTAAGTAATTTAATTGGATATAATTAATTTAATTATAATCTAATTAAATTAAAATAGACCATATAATTTGATTGATCAATAACAATAATTTAATTTAAACTTAAATAAATTTAATTCAATACAATTATATTTTAAATAGACCAATATATATATATATATATATATATATATATATATATATATATA
>CATIWR010588481.1:0-37637 GCA_949677035.1 Omphalea diandra
TATATATATATATATATATATATATATATATATATCTGGAAAAAGGTTTAAAAACAGTTTAGTTTTTTACCTTTCACAAAATAAATTGTTTCTACATGTGCATGATAATAGCACTTTTAGGAAAATAACATGAGAATGGGAATATATAGGCCAAATGCATAAATTGCTCCCTAGACGATTCACAATTGATCATTTTAACACATCATCTTTAATTTAAACCAATTAGATATTTAATTTTTTATTTTTAGTCTATTAAACACTTATATGATAAATAAATTGAAATTGAGCTTCAAGCGCATATTCTTAAATTATTTTTAAGTAACTAGACCAAAATACCACAATTTTGTTATAGTAGTTCAATGAAAAACATAATAAGAATAATAATTTCTGAATAAGAACAACAACAACAATAGTACAACAAATCAATAAAAAGAACTTTTGCCAATAAATTTATAGTTCAAGAACAATATTTCCCTTGCTAACTTCTTATTTTCCTAAAAAAAAAAAATTCATTATTTTCTTTTAAGAAACTACAAACAAACTACAAAAATCAAGAATATCAGAACTATATAACAATTTTCAATATTTTCTTCCCCTCTTGAGTGAAGTCTCATTTCTCCTCTTCGAATTCTTAAGCTATTGATGAGTTTTGATTCAACAATTAGTCCAAGATCAAGGAATGGGTTTTGATCCACTCTTCTTACAAACTCAATCTTTAATATTCAAAACAAATGGGTTTTGATTCAAAACAAGTAGTAAAATTATAATGTAGGAACCTATGAAATTTGGTTTAAAAAATAAGATAAAAAAAAAAATAGAGATTGGATCTTATATTGATTCTAATTGATGGTACCTAGATAGACTTGGAGTTGTGTCGAAGAGTGCACTATAGAATTAGTTCATGCCTTTAATTAGATCAACGTTATCTCAAGTGGTTGTGCCCCTCAAATCAACAGCCATTTTTAGGTTATGTGGTTGAACATCGTAGCCACACATAATACCAAAAGAACATGAAGTATCTAAAAGAGAAAAAAGATGAAATAATAGGTGAAGCAACAAATGTAAATGAAGTGCCCAAATTTTTTAATCTCATTGCTAAGCAAATGATTGAAACCCAATAGCAACAATTTGGTTTAAAAGCTATTTAATATTTTACCTTTCACAAAATAAATCGTTTCTACACATGCATAGCGCTTTAGGAAAGGGACATGAGAATGGGAATATATAGGAACAATAACAACAACTGTACAACAAATCAATAAAAAAAAACTTTTTCCAATAAATTTACAGTTCAAGAATAGTTTTTTCATCCCTAACCTATTATTTTCCTAAAAAATTTTTTTGTCATTTTCTTTCAAGAAACTACAAATGACAAAATCAAGAATATTAGAACTACATAGCAATTTTCAATATTTTCTTCCTTTCTTGAGTGAAGACTCATTTCTTCTCTTTGAATTCTAAAGCTATTGATGAGTCTTGATTCAACAATCAGTCTAAGAACAAGAAATGGGTTTTGATCCACTCTTCTTACAAACCCAATCTTTAATATTTAACATAGATGGGTTTCAATTCAAAAGCACAAGTAACATTATAATGTAAGAACATGTGAAATTTGGTTTAAGAAACAAGATAAAATAAAAACAAAGATTGAATCTTATGTTGATTCTAATTGATGCTACCTGGATAGACTTGGAGTTGTGCTCAAACAGTGCACTATATAATTAGTTCTCGCCTTTGATTAGATCAAATGTTATCTCAAGTGGTTATAGCCCTCAAACCAACAACCATTTTGAGGTTATGTGGTTGATCGTCGTGGCCACAAATAATACCAAAAGAACATGAAGTAGCTAAAAGAGAAAAAGATGAAACAAGAGGTGAAGCAACAAATGTAAATGAAGTGGCCAAATTCTGTAATCTCATTGCCAAGCAAATGATATAAACCAAGTAGCAACAAATCCAATATTGGAGAAGAGATAACAATGTGATTGAAGATTAACAAGCTAATAATTAGTAGATTTGAGTTTTTATTGATAATTTCATTGTAAATGAAAATGACCAAAAAAGATAAGATGATGTTTCAAGACGTGAAATTCATAGAAACAACTCAAGAAGATGATGATGGATTGAAAAATAAAGAAAAATCAAGATGAGATCTGTTATGGTCAAGTAATTAATGCAAAAGTGAGAATTTAAATAGATCTGATTTTTTTTTTATTTTAGTGGATCTAGGTTTTTTATTAATAATTTTTCAATCAAAGAAGAAAAAAATAAGAAAAAAGAATAAGGGTATTTTAGTCCATTAAAATATGAGTTTATTACTTCGCTTGCCATGTAATGCGTTATTTAACAATTTATATTTAATTGATCATAAATAAAATTACAATAGTGTAATTACTTAAAAATAAAAAATTAAGTATTAAATCAGTTGAAATTAAAAGTAAGGTATTAAAACGATCAATTGTAAATAATTCAAGAAGCAAAAAAAAAAAAAAAAAATATATATATATATATATATATATATTTGCGTACACCAATTCTTGATTACCCTAGTAGTTTTGCGTACACCAATTCTTGATTACCCTAGTAGTTGGTTGGTAGTTTGTTAATTAGTTATGCGTTTTTATATATTATATTAAAATATTTAATTAATTATGTTAAGTTATTTTGTTTTTTAATTTATTTTTAACATTTGTCAGATAAAATAAAAAATAAACCAAATAAATTTTAAACTTTAACATTTCAAAATTGCCCTTCTCTCTTTATTCACTTTTTCTTTGTTGGAACAACTTAAACTCACTCTTAATCAGAAACTAAATTCAATAGAAATTCAATCACACTATAACCTCTAATTTTTTCTTCTTCTCAAATTACAACAAAAGTTTGCAAATGCATTTGTGTGTTTTTACTTTGATTTACTCTTTATACTGTCTATTGCTAGCTTCCGATGCCTTTGTCCCCTTCATCTTCTTCGTATTTCTTTTCAGCTGCTAGGCCAGTGATCTGTTCCCTCTTTTTGCACGACCTAGTCGAGACTCGATCAGCAATGTGCTTGTGCACGGAGATTATCATCAGTGAAGCTGCTGTGATTTAACTTTTCACTAATTTTTTTTTTATCACAGCAGTCTTATGTGAGGTGACAGCAGTGGAGACGGTTCTTTCTAATGGAATTATGTGGCTGTATCTGAGATTCTCACTACAGTGTTGACGCCAACCTGCATTATTGTCGCTGCTGCCGATAGTTGTGCTTGAGGGAATTTATTTACAAAACATATCTGGAATCTTCAAGCAGTCTTATTCTGAATCTTTATAAAACCATTAAGAAAGTGGTGATGTTACCGCCATTTGGGGTGTCCAATGAAGCCAAAGCCACCAAAAGCTGCAAATCTTCAAGCTGTAATTTGTTCTGGCGGCGGTGGTTTTTAGGTTTGGTGTGCAGCTGGATTCATAAGTGGGCCCATTAGTAAATTTTTGTTTATGGGCTGTGGAGTTTTTTTTTTTTTTTTGTTCAAGGATTGTGGGATTCATGAGTATATGCTTCAATCTTTTTATTTGTTTTTGCTTCGGATTTCTAGATTTCTTTTTAAATATTTTTTATACAAATTATCGATTGAAATTTGATAATATGAATTTTGATAATATTTGGTTTTCTCGATTTTGCCAAATATGTTTAAATGTTCTGTTCGATTGTCCTTCCTAATGGAAAAAGCCTGCGGCACCCACAGTTTCGTCTTGATATTTTTTTTTCTTCTTGTATTAAAATGGTGTTTTAGTGACACAATTTTTTTTAAATAAAAAACATAATTTATTTAAATATATTTTTTAAAATTTTACATAAAAATGAACAAAATATTTGAAGGATTGGATTGTTATAAGTTTTTTTTTTCAAATAAAAACAAAATTTGTTTAAATATTTTTTCTTTTTTTCTTCAAATTTTATACAGAAAATGAATAAAAATATTTAAGTGTCTTAGATGTTACAGTTTTTTCTTTTTTTTTCTTCAAATAATTTGGATGCTACAGTTTTTTTTTGTGAATAAATAAGAAGCAAATTTTATTCAAGTGTATACAGAATTTGAATAAAATTTATATGTAAAATGAAAAAATTTTGTATATGCGGAATCTATAGAATTTTTTCAAATTCTGTATAAAATTTTTTTTGTATATAATGTGCAAAAAATTATATATCCAAATAATAAGTCAAACACAGTATAATATGAATATTGTTACCATCAACGTCGTGTTTGTCTTATTAAATTTTTTTAAAATATACAAAAAGTGAACGAAAAAAATATAAAGTTGATCAAAATAAATATAAAAACTAAATACAAAGTGAACAAATTAGTATTCATAAAAAGAAAGAATGTAAAACGTGACCTAAGTGCGACAACACTGTAGCTATAATGTGTAAAACGTGACCTCAGTTATGAGATGATTCTCAAGAAGGACGAAAAGATGAAAAAGCTAGTAAGACAAAGAGAAGAAGAAAGCTCTCATTTTCGAAGCTTAAGAAAATGATTCAAGCTCAAGTGACTCAAATAAATGTGACAAAAAAGAAGAAGAGCTTGCTAAGATATCAAAAAGGACCAAAGAGTTGATGAAAAGGAGAAGAGAAAGAAGAAACCAAAAAAATTCATCTTCCAACTACCACAAGGAGAAGAAGAAGAGTTTCATGACTACTTGGGATGATGATTCAAGTGAAGAAGAAAAAGATGAAATGGCCAATGTATGCTTTATGGCTCAAGAGGATCCATCTAATGAGGTAAGTACTTCATCTCATTCATTTGATAAACTTGATGCATTTGATGATATGGATGATAAGCTTCTTAAAGCTCTAACCTTGAGATGTGAAAAATATAAGTCTTAAATGAAAAATTATAAGAAAAAGTGTTCAAAACTTGAGGATGAATTTAAGGGTTTAAATGAACTTGTAAATAACTTGAGAACTTCAAATGAAGAGCTCAAGAAATCCTTAGAAATTTTTCTAAAAACTCACCCTCTCTTGATTCTTTAAGAAAAGAAAATGACACTTTAAATGGTGAAGTAATTGAGCTTAGGAATTCCATATTAAGATTTCACAAAGGAAAAGAAGCTTTGGATACACTCATAGTATCTCAAAGACCACCTTTAGTAAGACATGATTTAAGCTTCAATAGAGCTTCATTATCTACATCTTCTCCTCTTACATTCATTAGAGCATATACACCTCAAAATTCTGGCATTAAGGTTGTTAAGAAGAAAAGTGATACTAGCACTAAGCCACCTGCACCTAAGAGCAAAGGAAAGGCTTAAGAACTAAGTCTAAAAGAGCAAATCATGCATACATTTATACCAAGAGGCATGCTCAAAGACACACACACAAAAACTTCTCTTCTGCTTATCATCACTCATGCATTTACATACACTCTCATAACCAAAGTATGAGAAGACCTTTCACTCATACTAAGGTTGTGCATAGGAGAAAAACTTATAAATCTAAATTCCAATGCCATTATTGCATGAGGTATAGTCACATAAATATATTTTGATATATTTGGAAGACACACCTCAAATTGGAGGACCTTTCCAATCCTAATCATCAAAGACTCAAGTATGCTTGGGTATCAAAACAAAATGTTTGATATTGTAGTATGGAGACTATTGCACTAAATTGTCATCATGAAAAATCCAAAAGGAGAATAGAGATTGCTAATGAAGAAGGGATAAAGTTTCAAATGGTTATTTGATATCAAACCATTGATATTAAACTTGTAATGTATCTCTTACCCTTTAGCTTTTAACTTGATATATTTATGCATATGTTTAGGGGGATTTGTTATGCATTTTATTGCTTGATATATCAATGTGTTGATATGTTTTAAATGATTATGGGATGAGGTGAATTAATTCATTTTGCATTTGAGCTTTTCTGTAATGTATAAATCGATGATTAAAATATATCATATACTCTATATTAGAGTCATATATGGAAAGTCTTAAATCTTTGGCCTAGTTTGTATGGTTAAATATCTTTAGATAATTGAATTATTTTGTATTTATATTTTTATGAAATTTTCATGCAATTTATGTTTCATCTATTTATCTTATTATGCCACAAATTGTGAACAGTTGTGCAAATTGCTTGTGTTTACTATTATGATTTGAGTTTGTGCAATTGACAATTTTGTGGGCATTCCTCCTCGTATTCCCATTCTCTCTCTTATTCCCTCCTATTTCCTCTCCTTTTGATCTTGACAAGGGAAGAGATAATTGACTGTATATATAATGGGGGAAACATACAAAAAGGGGAGAGAAATTTGAATTTAATTTGCTATAAGATAAGACAATGATCTTGTTAGAATAATTAAAAGGGAGTATAGATTTAGGAGAGCAATTTCATACTTATGATTTGAATCACTTCACAATCATTTACTTTGGAGTATGCATTGACTCTTTATCCTTTGCATATTTAATTTAGATTGTCAAAATAAAAAAGGGGTAGATTGTTGGACTAGGTTGGTCAAACCTAAGTCAAGACTCTCTTTTGATCTTGATAATATAGATTGAAAGGTTCTAATGTCAATCTTAAGTGTTGATCTTGGATACATTAAGTTAGAATCTCATTAGAAGATGAATAACAGTATTTAGAAGCAAAAAAAAAAAAAAACTCAAAGTATGAAAATCTGCCTCTTAAAGTCTCGATTGCAAATTTTAGTAGAGAGTAAATTTTGAAAAGAACCATTGGAGATTCAAAAGTTGTGACTACGATAATGATTATGACTTGAAGAAAAATAAGAAAACTAAAACTCCAGCTTGATTCACAGTGAGTATAACGAATATATTTTTCTACGCTACCTAAAGTAGCAACTGTAAATTTTAGTGGCAATTGTGACTTTTGAGAGTCGTTAAAAAGATCCAATGACTAGTTTTCTAAAGGACCAATGTCAAGTTGCCACATGTCATTAGTCGTTAAACACAGTCTGAAATAGCGATCGTGAATTTCATGTCCTGACCTTAAAATGTATTTCTTAACCGCGATTCAAATGTCTTAACCACAAAATTCGACTAACAAACATTAAATGCTAGATTTTGCCGCCAACTTTTTAGATATGGAGCTAGTTTAATCTCTAACATCTCTTTGGTAGGAGTAACCTATATATACTCCACTAAATGAATATAAATGTAAGAGAATACCATCTACTAAGGGAAAATTCTTGTAAATTTGTTCATCAACTTTCTCTCTCTTAATTACTCTTTGTTATTGAATAGTAAAAAGTTTGGTGTGAGCTTTAAACACCCCTTTGGGATTGAGTTTGAAAGTGAACCAATAGAAAACTCTTTTATAGGTTTAAGTGTTAGCCTCGAGAAACACTTGTAAGGTTGTGTGTGAGCCTTTACAAAACACAAGTTATAAAGTTAGGTGTTATCTTTCAAAATACCATTTGGTATTAGTGGAACATCCAATTGAAAGAATTGAAGAGTGGATGTAAGGTTGGTTAATACTCGAACCACTATAAATTGTTGTGTATTCTATTCTTTTTTTACTTTTTTTAAAAGTTTCTCCCTTTAAAACTTAAATCTCCTACCAATTCAATCCCCACTTTTTGGTATACAAGGGACAACAGTTTTCAAATGTGACATTGCTACCCTGTTTTTTATGGTTGTGAATAGTTTTCTATTTTTAGTCATGTGCTTTGAGTATCTACTATCCATATGCCAATCATTATCATCCTTGGTGGTGTTAAAGTATTCCTACAAAACATAATAAATTCATCTTTGTTTAGATACCTAAGAATACTTAGGTCCTAAGGAGTTAAGCTCAGAAGGATCCTTAAGTTTGAGGTAAGTCTTCCTAATATTACAAAATACATTAATGTGACCATATCTCATACAATATTAACATTAGAGTCTAGGCTTGTTAGTCTTCCTCCTTTGACCCACTTTGGTATGAGTAGGGGGTCTTCTCATACCATTATTATGATAATGCATGTAAGAACAAGTGTGAAGAGGAGTAGGAGGTGTGTGTGTTTTTGTACTACCTCTTGCTATACATGAATACATGGTTAGTTCTTAAAGGGTTAACCTTAGAGCTTTGAGGTGCCTTTCCCTTACCCTTAGGCATATGAGGTGCTAGGGGCACTCCTTTTCTCGATCACCTCTATACTAGAAATTTAAGAGGTAGAAGCTTTAATGAAGATGGGAGGAGAACATATGGATGCAGAAGCTCTATCATATCCAAGACCAAGTCTCACTATGGATGACCTTTGAGATATAATTAGTGTATCCAAGGCCTCCTTTTCTTTGTGAAATTTTGATATGGAGTTTTAGAAAGTTGCCCCAAAGATTTCTTGA
The DNA here is from genome assembly GCA_949677035.1 of Omphalea diandra. Lineage (NCBI taxonomy): Eukaryota > Viridiplantae > Streptophyta > Magnoliopsida > Malpighiales > Euphorbiaceae > Omphalea > Omphalea diandra. Next base: position 8,329 of record CATIWR010588481.1, read on the forward strand.
ATTCTTTATTAGAAGTCTTTAAGCTAGAAATAAGCTCATTTAAACTTTTAAAATCATCTTCAAATTGACTATATTATAAGACTTTATTTTGGATTTATATTTATCACATCTCAAGGTCATAACTTTAAGAAGCTCATCATCCTCATCTTTAAAGCTATCATTATCACAAGATTGGAAAGAAGGATTTACCTCATTAGAAGAGTCCTTTTGAGCTATGAAGCAAGGATTTGTAATTTCATTATATTCTTCTTCGTCACTTAAGTCATCATCATCCCAACTATATTTGAAACTCTTTTTATTTTCTTTGTCCCACTTCTTCTTCCTCTTAAACTTAGGATAATCGTATTTGATGTGCTTTTACTTGCTACCTTCATAACAAGTCACGTCACATCATTCATCTTCTATTTGTAGGTGGATGATGCCTTTCTTTGGTTTTTTCTTTCCTTTCTTCTTTTCATCGACTACTTAGACCTCTTTGATAGCATAACAAGCTCCTCTTCTTCTTTTTCACTTTCATCAAAGTCACTAAAGCATGCCTCCACTTCTTCATCCTTTGTGGTGGAATTGAAAGCAATCATTTTTGTATCTTCTTGTTCTTTCAAGTTCTTTATCTCCTCATCTTTTTTAATTGTCATTTTATGAGTAAGGTCCTTTCCATGAGGACATCAGTTGGTATTTTACCAATGTTTTCATTGGATTCTTTAATACTACACATATTAGCACCAAATTTCTCCAAAGAAAAAGCCTTAAGGATCTTAAAGCTGACATTCTCCCTGGAAACATATCTCTCAAATTTGTCATGTTCTTGATAATGGTGAGGATTCTATTGGACATATTGGTGATGCTCTCATTTTTCTTTATCATGAAGAGCTCATATTCTACAACATACATGCACACCTTTCTTAACATCACTTGCATGGTGCCTTCATGATAGTTCTCTAATGCTTTCCATATACCATAGACACTTTGACAATGTTACACTTTCTCATACTCTTCTCTTGAGATAGAGCTAAAGATGATTGTCATTTCCCTCTTATTTCTTCTAGTTGTTTTTATATGGGCTTCAACCTATCCTTCTCTTGGGAGTGGCTCTTCAAGCCCATTTTCCATATTTGTAGGTGATTTCCATTCCTTTGTTATGCTATCCCAAACATCAATAAGATTACTATTAAGATAGACCTTTATCCTATACTTCTAATGAGCATTGTCAATTCCATCAAAATGAGATCTAAGAAGAGTGGATCCCTTCATGTGCCATGATTTTTGCTTAAGAAATCAAGGCTAGTTTTGATACTCAACTTTGATACCACTTATTAGCCCTCGTACACCAAGAAAATGGGTTAAATTAGTGACAAATTTAAATTTTAGAGGGAAGATAAATAATTAAAAGCTTAAGGATAAGGAAAAAAAAATCAACACATTATAGTGGTTTAGGTATTAACCAACCTTGCATCCACTTCGTAATTCTCCAATTGAGTATTTCACTAACTTTCTTTGTGTTTTACAAGCTCACATAAAACATACTGTTTTGACTCACATCAACCCTAGTTACACTTTGTGTTTAAGGCTAACACATAACCTTACAAGAGTTCCACACACTAAAGGCTCACTCTAAACCCAAAACCCAGTGTTTAAGGCTTGCAATTAATCTTTTATAGTTAATGAATACTTTCAATAAATAAAGAACATAAACAATTAAAAGGGTGGATTGAGAAATCAAATTACAAAAATTTGGCCTTAATAAATGTAAGTTATCTTGCATTTAAGGACATTTAATAGAGCATTTACAGGTTTCAACCACCGAAGAGCTGTTGCTAAGGACATTATATATAAATCTCTAAGATTTGGTAGATAATTTTGTATCAAAATGCTTGTCAAACTGATTTCACGATCGAGACATAATCACGATTGCGATATGCTTTTCATGCTGAGAATTGCCCTTTCACAATTGATATCTTCAAATGTGTCTAAAGGCTAATGACACATGGCATTTGTTCATTAGTTCTTCAAAACTAGTTGCTGGAATGCTCCACTTTTATAGATGGCTTGATTGTGAGCAGGAAGGTTGTGATCGCGATCTAGGATAACACTATAATAGTGCACCACGAGTCTCACCATGAAATAGATTGGAGTTTTTGGTTCATCCTTGAAATAGAGTGGCAATTGCACCACACTCATCATGGCCACAAACTTTAAAATACATAGTGACTCCTTAAACACATGACATACTTCAACTGGTTTCTCGATGATAGTTGGAGTGCTTTTTAAAGAGATTCAACGGTTGTTGTCATGAGACCATCACAATTTAGTGATCTTGACGAATAAAATGGTGATTGCGAGCTTGGTCTTAGTTGTGATCTAGTTGTTTTGGGCATGAATTATAAGCCAGTTTTTGAAGATTTATAGATTTCACTTCCATTTGACTTTTTACTTAATTCCTATCTTATGTTCTATAAGAATAACATTTAACACAAGCATTAAAACCTGTCAATCTATACTGCCAAGATTAAAAGAGAAATTTGACTAACCTAGTCAAATAAATTATAACATTTGCATCAATGATTTAGAGCAAAAAAAATTGTAAATGGATAAATACTTACCCTAAAATTTCTACAAGAGTAAAATCCCCTTTTAGGATTCTTAGTAGTCTAAGAAGGGCAACGAGGTGAGGCTGGCTATCCCCTGTCACTCGCCTGTCCTGCTGATTAGAGGAATTTTCCCCCTTTCCTACCTTATGTGGATTATGTTATTATTTTTAACTTATTTTTTAAAATATAATTTATTAAATTATAAAATAAAAACTTTTATGCTATAAGCTAATAAATATATAAAAATATATAATTATACACATAATATATATATATATATATATATATATATATATATATATATATATATATATAATAAATATAAAACTATAATCTATTTAATTTTTTTGGGTCCCCATGGGGATCCACTTCATGGTCCAATGGGACCGACGAGGTGAAGGGTGTAATCCCTTTTCCCACCCCATAGGGAGTAACAATGGAGATTCCCTACCCCATCAAGGCAGATCCCACTAGGGGCGGGGAATCCTCTCCTGATTGCCATCCTTATAATAGACCTTAGCATTTATTTGGTTGCTTTTAACCTATATAGACAAATTATTGGTAGTTGTTTATAGTTAAATTTTGGTCTTGCAGCTAAAAGACATCTAGGTGATGATGTTGTTGTCAAGTGTGGAAAAGAAAATATATTAGTTGAAGAAAAATAGGAGTTTTAATAAAAAGCTTGTGGAGAGATAGTTAGCAATAGAATAAGTGGGTAGGTCGAATTAGGGATTATGAATTATAAATTAGGAATTTCCATTCATAATGTTACTCTTAAATCCTTAAGGGTGGACATAAACTCTCTTTATACTCTCCCTCTTTAAGTCTCCCTTTGACAAGTATGTAACTTGTCAATGGTTCCAAGTATATGGATTGTTCAAGTAATAATAGTACACAAGTGAACGTGAATATTGTCCCACAGAGACAAGAATAATAAGTATTGAGATATGATGATTCTAATTTTTATCTAAAAATTAATAACTTGAGATCTTAACTAAAACTGCTAATATAATGAAAACAAACTTATCTAATTAACAATGGAAAAAAAAAAAACCAAAAGCAATGAGAAAGAAAACCTTATGATAAACAACTTAGGAAACTTGATCTTATCTGTGGAAAGTCATGAAATCATTTTGGATTAAGCATTGCAATTATCAATTGTCTTTATAGTGATTGAGTCCTCTCTCTTGCGTAGTCATTTAACTTTGTTATTCTATTTCATAGCACCATCTTTTGATGTGAATTAGAACAAATCACTCATTTAAATTTAGCAATCATTTAAATGATAACAATAGGTTAAGTGGGTATCTCTGCTTATTAATTAACCTAAGGAGATTGATTCTACTTTTATTTCAATTTATAATCTCTCGATCTATACACAAAACACCAATCATGTAATTAGTGGCCAAACAATTACGGTTCAAAAATCATTCACTTACAAAATATAATCCCAACATTGTCATTAATATCATAAATCAATCAATCTTCCATGAGTACATCAAAGTCTTAGATAAAAGATTTAACCTAACATGCTAACAAAATAAGATAAAATCCAATAGTAAAAACATCATATTTGACAAAGGAATAAAGAATAAAGAGAAGGAATGATAAAATCTCCAAATTAGCTTGATGAATCTCTTCTTCTTCTTCCTCAATCAAGTGTTCTTTTGAACTCTTGCACTTAATCTTAGATTGAAGCCTTATGTCTCTTATTTTTTTTCTCTTCAAAATGCTTCTTTCTAGTGTTCAAAAGGTTCTTTTTTGCTTTTCTCTTTAGGGGTGGGCATTCAATTTAAACCAAATCGAATAAAATCAAACCAATTCAATTCAAATTATTAAACTTTATAATTTTTAAAATTGAACCAAATTATATATGACACCAAACTGAACCAAATTGAAATATTTGAGTTGGTTCAATTCAATTTCGGCAAAATACCTAGAAGCAAACATGCTTTAAGTTCACCTCTAAACATGAGAAAGTAGCAAGCTAGAATAAAATATTCATTTCATAACTTTTATCAAGAAGAGATTTACAAAGAAATTGATTTATTTCTTCAATGGATAACAATTTAAACAAAATTAAAAATACTTACTAATTTATATATAAATTGATTGTCTCTTTTCTTTATATATGTTCTTATATTAATTTATATTTAATTTAAAGATTAAGAGAGAGAAAGAGAGAGAGAGAGAGAGAGAGAGAGACAGAATGGTATCATCTAAGATTGATGAGTAAGAACAATCAAAGTTTCCATTGATGATAGTAATGAAGGGCGCATAAAATAGTAAAGAAAAGTGAAATAACTAGCACATTAACTGAGTTTCTTCAATGTCCTCTTATTGATGAAGATGATATCATTCCCAATATTCAAAAATCCTTTCCAAACTCATCTAATGAAATTTCTTTTAAAATTCTCAACCCAAATATCTTTAATAGATAATAATTTAAATAGAGTTAACAATTTATAAGAACATATACAAAGAATAGAGATGTACAAAGAACAAAGACAATCAATTTATATACAATTAATCTTAAAAAATTAAATATAAGAACAAGTATACACTACCTCATTAACAAATCTCAGCTAACAACTTGAATAGATCAAACTTTTTTTTTTTTTATCAAAATCAAATAAAATTACCTGCAAAGCTTAGATAATGCTAGATATCAAATAAAAATCGAATTGAAGCCTTTGTGAAAGACGCAAGATGTTCTATTGAGGATAATGACTGATGCTTAGATATTACCTGTAAAACTTAAGATGAGGATGAGGTAGCTTGCTGCAATGAGTAAAAGAGAGCTTGTTGTTATGAGAGAAGTGCGACTCACGGTGGTTGGCTTGGCAGAGATATACGACTCGTGATGAAAGAGGGGGGTGTGACTTGCACCATGCAATGAGGGATAAGAAAGGTGTGATGAGGATGAGGGGTCAATTTGGCAGGCATAGTGATGAAGCAAAAAGAGAAAGGATAAGGTGAGGCGATCGACTTGGCAATAGTGTGAAGAATGAAGGAAAGAAAAAAAAAAAGGAAAATTAGGTTTTGTTTTGTAACTAAACATGAAACAACGTAGCTTAACTAAACAATTGAATTGATTTTTCAAAATTTTAAAAATTGAAAATCAAACCTAACTGAAAGAATCAAATTTTCTAAAGTTTCAAATCAAAACGAACCAAATATCAAATAAATCGAATCAAATTTCTAAATTGGTGCAATTCAATTTGATTTTTTCTATTTGAATTGAATAGTTTCTGCTCCTACTTCTCTTTCTCTTTAGGAAAAATCCCGAGTATTTCTCATTTATACTCCTTTAAAAGAGCAAAAATATAGGCTAAAAAGTAGGATCTGGATTGCCCATGTCACAACGTGTGATTTTTGATATCGGTGCGATAGAAAATAACATAAATACACTCAAAATAACTTAATTTCATCATATAATCACATCAAATCAGGCTCATAACTCCTCAAAATACTATGAATAAATTAAGCCTAACTATTATCATTGAAGAACGATTTTTTTTTTTAAAAAAAAAAATCTTGTTGACCACATGTAAAGCATGTACCTTCAGCTGATCAATTTAAGATCCAAATAATCCAACTCAATTATAGTTAATTTGAGTTTAAGCAATTCACTTGAAAAAAATTAGAGTTTAAATGACTTTTTATCTATTATTTAAATATATAATTTTTTTTTTGTACTTTCGTAATCTTTGAATTGAATAAACTTTTAATAAAAAAACCTTATTTTTATCCTTGATAAAACATAAAAATATTTAAATTATTTTTTTGTAAAATAAGGGATAAAGTGGTATATTAAGATAAAATATAGGAATATAATCGTATTTTATCATTTTTTTGTCAATCGTGTCTTATGCACTGGATCTTCCTGTTCCATGAATTTGAGAAACGGGGTTTATCCGAAAGTATTGATCCTAAAGGGTAATTTCGTCACACTGACAAATTGGTGGATAACATAACAGCCGTTTGGATAGCCCCTTTTCAGTTCATTCAGCATACCAGTCTCCAGGTATGCCCGAAGGTTGCTGACCATGGCTTCTTCAGTAGCCTCTTCTTTTCAAACCAGGTCAAAACCCTAACCCAAACCTTTTTTTGGAATACCCTAACCCTAGTTTTCAATTGTTCTTTTTACCGTATGTTTGTCTAAGAATTCATGCTTTACTTTTGTCAGTGTAACCACTTGCTTGCGTTGGTTATTCCTTGTAACCAAATGTTGGTTCTTTTTTTTTTTTTTGGGGGGGGGAGAAGGATTGAAGAACCCTTTCTGGTTTTTCGAGTGGTTTCAAATAATGGATTTGAGTCAGTTTAAGCTGTATATTTTGAGATGGGTCTGGTTGCTTTGCAAATTGGAACCTTACTCTGATAGCAATTTGTCTTCTTCAGTCAAATTCTTGAGTCTAATGTGATAATGGATACTGTCTTTTTTGTGTGATATTGTAGACAGGAAATTACTATTGTATGCATGACAATGGGCACAACAATTCCAATCTGTTCTATTGCATTGCCAATTCTTGCAAATTATATGCATTAAAAAACTTTGAAATGTAATAAACTTTCCTCTTTATTCCATTCGTTTGTTTAGTTGCTAGTCTCTGCTAAAATTAAAGTACAGTGCCTCTGCTTTCGTTCCTGAATGTGTAGCAGACCGTTCCCCTGCATATTAGAAGAATATATAATGTGATGTGCAAAATTCTCTTAATTGAGAAATTAAATGATAGACTGACAGCTTCTAAGATGACGAAAAAGGGGGAAAAAAAAAACACAAGTCTTGATGCCATAGAATAAGAATAAGAAATTGTACTCATATCTAATCTGGAGTAATGACATATCCAGGAGTTGTTGCTTCTTTCGAACCTTATATTTTGTCTTTGCTGCTTAGGTTGCCACTCTGTTTTTCTGAAGCTAAACTCATTTGAATAGATAGTTTTATCATTTGAAAAAACAAGAAATGCAAGATTGCAGATTCAAATTTTATGTCCTTGGGAACCACTGGGAAGGCAGTCAAACTGGACTACTGGCCCTTTTGCCTTACCTTTACTCTTTCCCAAGTTACTTAGTACAGTTGACGTTCTAGAGATTCAATCCTATGGTATCAACACTTGTAAGCACTTAAGCTTGTGGTGCGTAACCATTAGAGTGATAGCCACAAGTTATAAATTACAAAATGGATCATCTCGTATGTGTGAGCATAATCTTATTCCGTGGAATTTGCATCCATTTATCGATACAGAGCAAAGATTTTCAAAAAGATTGGAGACATTAGCTATGAGCAAAATATTCTAAATTTCTTATATAATTCCTCTTCCTTTGATGTTTCAGCAATCTGAAATCTGCATTTTTGGATGAGAGAAATGGAATTTGTGTACCTATTGTTCCTATTACTCGTATTGGATTCTTGAGGAAGACCATAGAATGTAAGGAGTCACGGATAGGGAGACAACCAACTTCAGTGCCTTCTAATGTTGCAATCACATTGAATGGCCAAGATTTAAAAGTGAAGGGTCCTTTAGGAGAACTTTCAAGAACTTATCCTCGAGAAGTCAAGCTTGAGAGCGAGGAGAATGGAGTGATTCACATTAGAAAGGCAATGGAAACACGAAGAGCCAACCAGATGCATGGTCTTTTCAGGTAAACTCTCCTATCCACTCATCTTTAACTTGTCCCATGCCTTATATCTCTCCTCATTTTATAATCATTACACTAGTTTATGTCCAATCATTAGTTATTTCATAATTTATTGAATACATAATTACTGGAAACTTTTAATGGTTACATGAAGAAACTGAACTGGTTGAATCTGGTTCTAAGTCTTATGATTTTGACCGCCTGTCTAGTCATTGATACAGGGACATTAATTTTTAGAATTGAATAAGTGTTTGCATGCTACTCTCTATAAGATGCCTTGATCATAGAGATCTATGAAGCACACTTCAATTTGAGTCATCTGTTGTGTCGTGTCAAACACTTCTCCAATACAACAGTTGACACACTTGTCTTATGCTGGTTTTTAAAAAATCTATCATGTCCCACATCCATCATGTCATCCACATATGTGCAACACAGATAGAGATACATCTTTTACAGATATTAATGTAAATGAAACAAAAGATACTTCGCGAAGAAATTCTGGCAGTTGCTTGATTTTAGTGCCTGTTATTGTTGTAGGGTTCAGTATTTAAAGATCCCTTTCATTTGAAAATCATATATGTTTTTCATGTATATATGAATTATATGCTTTGGGTTTTACTTTTCCATGCATCTGCATTCATTTGTCAAGAAGAGAGTTTCCAAACATGAATATCAGCCTTAGCAAAAGTTTGTTCTAGTCTAGTTATATATATATATATATATATATATTTCACTTAGGCCCTTTTTGCATTTTAATGCATTCAGGACACTTACAGACAACATGGTGGTGGGAGTGTGTAAGGAGTTTGAGAAGAGGCTTCAGTTAGTTGGCGTTGGCTATCGTGCAACGGTAGAAGGAAATGACCTGATATTAAGTCTGGGATTCTCCCATCCAGTAAGAATGGCCATACCTGATGACATAAAAGTGAAGGTTGAAGAGAACACCAGGATCATTATTAGCGGATACGACAAGTACAACGTCGGTCAGTTTGCTGCTTCAATAAGGAAATGGAGGCCTCCTGAGCCGTATAAAGGTAAAGGTGTGAGGTATGCCGATGAAGTTATAAGATTAAAGGAAGGAAAAGCAGGGAAGAAGTAATTGATGCATTTCTTTGTTAGTTTGTTCTCTTACGTGTTCTTGTTTATATGCACCAGCAATGTGGGATGTATTCCAGTGATTCATTAAATTGAAAAGCAGTTTTTTTTTTTTTTTTCTAATCTCATTTCTCTAATTGTTTAGGATGACGATTGTAGATTGAACAAACTTGGTCGATGCTTGCTTGCTAGAATGACTCGTAGACTTATGAATTTTGAAGTTAGTTAATAAATTCACACTACTCGGCTTATTATTACACCCTTTACCCACCTTTTGTCAATAAAGCAAAAAAATTATTGGACACGTGGGGAAAATTATAGCAAAAAGACCAACTAAACAATCTAGAGCTTCGCCAACCAATTATCCGAGGCAACAAGTTAGTTAAGGATAAAACACTATGAAGTCCTTAGAGTTTTATCAAAATATACTATTTTATCTCTATATTTTAAAAAATAAATTATAAAATTTCTTCCTTTTTTTTTTTTTTTTGTCACTTGACTAAATAGTCATTCTTTCCAATTTTAATCTTTTTTTTATGATTCAAAAACAAAAAAAAGTCAAAATAAATATATTTAATACTATAAATATAGTTAATTTTCGAAATTTATCCTATAAATATCAATCCCAATCTAATTCCACCTAAAAACAGAATGAGTTCAATTGAATCTGGTAAAGTTGCATGCATCATTATATGGTACTGATTTTGAACTCAGACACTGACATCTTTGTCTTGTAAATAGAACATGCCATTAAGATTCATCTATATATAGAATAACGTTCAAATCTGTTTGTAGCGGTGGTGGTGGATATGGTGATGATGGTGGACAAAGTGGAGGGCATGGTGGTAGGGGGAAGGGAGAGGTTTTAGAGGGCATGGTTGACCAAGGGTTGCTCAGGAGCATTTTCTATATTTTTTCTTATTTTAATGAAAAAAAAAAAATCTTCAAAGTGGCATAATGATGTCTTATTTAATAGTATCATTTTTTTTAAAAAAAAAGTTATAGTATATCTTTAAAAATGGCGTATTATATGATAAAATTCATGGATTTTATAATATGTTATCCTTTAATTTTTACGTGATGCTTACATAATATAGAGGTAAAATCATAAGACTTTAAATTTAAAGATAAAAGTAAATTTACACAACCAGTGAATTGTGAATCAAATCTATATTATATTAAAATTTTATATATTAATTAATTATGAAATAGTATGTTTTTAAAATAAAATTTATAATATAAATTTGATATTGTATTAAAATTATTATTTTATTTTGAATTGATATTTACTTACATTAGATCTTTAAGATAATGTGGTAATTTTATAAAACTAATCGAATACAATGCTTGGTTGACAAGTAATAAAAAAAATTATATAGCATAATTTTAAGATATATATATATATATATATATATATATATATATATATATATATATATAATGAGATACTAAAAACATCGGCATTTTTTATTTATTTTATAACTTGATCAGTTAGTTTTATTTTTTGATTTCTTATTGTAAATAAATGTTATGAATAGTATTGATAATGAATTTGAACATGAGATTTTCTTTGCTCAAGGCACAATCTATGTTCCTTCTCCTTTTCATTTCAAATTTTTAATGCTTTTTTTTTGGATTGTAGTTGGTGATTGGTGCTGAGTATTCTTTTTTACAATTCAATTCAATATTTCCTTAATTTTTTATTTGGTTGCCCATAAATAAAAATATGTTAGAAGTTAAAAGTGAGAATATTTGGACTATTTCAAAATTTTATTTAACTTTTTAAGGTTTGATTAAGGAAAATGATTTCAAAGTGATAGATGTAATAAAAATAAATTAATTTTTTTATAAATTTTTTACAAAAATACCCTTTTTTTTATAAATATTTTTGTACAGATTGTTTTTTTTTTCTTTAAGTGTTAGTGGTAAAAGGATAATTAGAGAAATAAAAAGTTCATAAATTGTTACTTAAATAATAATGTATTAAAAGAGGGTGGAAGTATTTTGAGAGCAAGGAAATCAATAATTTTTTAAATTTATTTTTGAAATTTACAGTCACTAAATATATAATTACAATATGGATACAATTGTAAATTTTGATTTTTTAGAAAATAAATATATTTTTTAAGTCGTCTACAATCAATTAAAATAATTGTATATTTTGATTTTTTTAGGAAATAAATATATTTTTTGAGTCGTCTACCATCAATTAAAATAACTCACATTTTTCTTTCTCGAGTTGGGAGATTTGAATTGAGATCTCAAATACAAAATAACTACAAATCATCCAATGCGGGCAAAGATTTCAGAGCGGTGACGGGACGGAAACAGCTCTTCGCAAATGTCATTCAGAAGCCGAACACGGTAATATGGGCTTCGCTTCAAACTAGTGGTTTAATCTATTGGGTTGGGCTAGAGCAAGGATCTGTAGGCCTATACTTGGGCCTCGGATTCATAATAGGCTTGTACCACTTAGGCCAACCTGGCTACATAGTTTTGACACCTAGCATCCGGATTCATATATCATGGATCCGTGTCGATGTTGTATCATGACTTTTAGATCAAAACGCAATATTTTGTTTAAACTGTTGAAACTATCACACATGTCATTTTTTTTAAAAGAAAATGTTCATAAAAACACACCGATTTATATGAGTTATTTTCCATTTCTCTATTTTCTATTCAAATTTCTTTCTTTTTTTTCTTTTTTTATTTTATTGATCTTTTCTTTTTATTACTGTAAATAAAATAAATTGATGAAATATTTTGTTAGTTTGTTTTAGATTTTATATTATTATTAAAATTTATTTAATTTTAATTTTAAAATTTTATTTTTATATAAAAATTAAAAAAGTTCAATTTTTAAAAATAAAATTTTAAAAACTTAAAATATACACCAATTAATTTACAAAATCAAAACAAATGCATTTATAAATTAACAATAGTTTACCTTCAATAAAAAAGAATATATTTGGAGTAATAATAATGTATCTGAAATAAGAAAACATTATACCTAAAGTACAACATTAATGTACTTAGAATCATAAAGAACGTAGAAGATAATTAGAACTTTGTATTATAAAAGTCAAGATAGAAAATTAATGTATATATAATATAAAGTTAGTGTACCTCCTTTAAAACCTTAATATACATTCATATCAAACATTATATGTTTGCAGTTCGAAATTAATATACCTACAATCCAATAGCAAGGTACCTTGATATTTGAACGATGTACTTTCAATAAATAATAATGTACCTAAAATAATAACAACATTTATAATAGAAATATTATTAAAAATATTTATGATAGAAATATTTATGAAAACTATTTATTAAAAAAATCTTAAACAACAATTTTGTGATGTTGAATAAGGAAAAAGGCTTTCACAGTAAAATAAAATAAAATAAAATAAAACCTAGAATTTTATTGCAAGGAAACAAAGCAAGGAAACAAATTAACTCATGTGTGACTAAAAGTAAAGTAAAATGCAACAAATAGATGTGTATTAAATATAAAACCACAATGTAAGATGCACATGAATCCAAAATATAATTTGTAGAATTATCATGTTTTGAAGGATAATATTGAAGGATATGAGCCCATTTCTTTTTCTTATGATTGTGTAATGCATGTATTTGATCATTGAATTTAATTATTAGTAGGTGGAGGAGAACAATAATTTTCTAGCATTCGATATGTGAGATGCAAAGATTATGTTTAATATAATATAACATAAATGTAAAAGAAATAAAAAAAAAATATAATGTGATGGAATGTAAGGCTTATGGTACAATTTGCCTCTTTGGTTTATCAAAAAGTTAATTTGGTCACTTGATTTAAATTTTGGTCAATGGACTCTTTTATCCCTTCAAATTAATTAATTAGATCCAACATTAAATTGATCAGGAATTGAGTGAAAGAAACATTAATGACCCATGTTCACCTACTATGTTGCACATAAATAGGCCATGTACATCCAATTAAAGGTGAACAATTCGTCAATTCAATCAATTTTAAAAATATTTTAAATCGAACCAAACAAATCAAATTAATATCAATATCAACAAAACTAAAAGAAAAATTTATAAAAATCAAATTAGATCAAACTGAACAAATCAAATTAGCATAAATATAAATCAAACCGAACTAAAAAATTTTTAAAGATTGGATTAAACCCAATCAAATAAATTGATATTATATATTTTAAGTTGAACTGATCAATTATCACATATTTGATTCATTTTTTTTTAGCTTTGCATGCAAGCAGTGTTCCACCATGTGAAATAAGGACATTTCAATTATTGGTTCCTGGGCATTCCTAGAAAAAGTAGAAAAATAATTATTGGCTTTAATTGAATTTTAACTAATCTATTTGTCTCAAAAGTTAGTGAAAGGGTAGGTTTTGGTAGATTTTTCTAGCTGATCACCCATGTTTAGAGCTCACCAAAGAAGAAGAACTAGATTTTCAAGTGTGTGGAGTTGATACTGCACCATATATTTTGATTTTCAATGGTTCCAATATTAAAAGAGCAACTTGTGTAGCAGTTGTTATCACATCTCAATTAGGTGCTAAAATTTCCTTATCTTTAGTTTAGATTTTTGAGCGCACTAACAATAAGATAGAATATGAGGCACTTGTGATTGGTTTGGAAATCCTCAAGGAATTAGGTATTGAGGAAGTGGAAATTATGGAGGATATACATTTGGCTTAAACAAATGCAATAGCCTATCTTTAGCTCCTTATTCACTGTTGCAGTGCAATTAATTCAAAGATTCAAGGAAGTGAATTTTGTATATGTGTCAAAGGGAGTACAATTAATTCAAAGATTTGAGGAAGTGGGTTTTATATATGTGGCAAAGGGACTCAAACTGGAACACTGATGAATCGACTAAAATTGTATATGGTATAAGGTTGTTTGAGGAGTTGACTTATAAGATTGTCATAGTGCAAAACTGAAGTTATCCTTCAATTCTGAAATAAGAAATTATGGTTGAGTCAACCCGATACTCTTATGTTAGGACAATCCAAATACCTTATAGGCAACAATCTTTAATGACTAGCCTTATTCATATCTATGTTGCACATAAATAGGCCAAGTAGGTCCAATTAAAGGTGAACAATTAGTCAATTCAATCAATTTTAAAAACATTTTAAATCGAACCGAACAAATCAAATTAATATCAATATTAACAAAACTAAAAGAAAAATTTATAAAAATCAAATTAGATCAAACTGAACAAATCAAATTAACATAAATATAAATCAAACCGAATTGAAAAATTTTTAAAGATTGAATTAAACCCAATCAAATAAATTGATATTATATATTTCAAGCTGAATTGATTAACTATCACATATTCGATTCAGTTTTTTTAGCTTTGCATGCAAGTAGTGTTCCACCATGTGAAATGAGGACATTTCAATTATTGGTTCCTGGGCATTGCTAGAAAAAGGAGAAAAATAACTATTAGCTTTAATTGAATTTGAACTAATCTATTGTCTCAAAAGTTAGTGAAAGGGTAGGTTTTAATAGATTTTTCTAGCTGATCACCCATGTTTAGAGCTCACCAAAGAAGAAGAACTAGATTTTCAAGTGTGTGGAGTTGATACTGCACCATATATTTTGATTTTCGATGGTTCCAGTATTGAAAGAGCAAGTTGTGTAGCAGTTGTTATCATATCTCAATTAGGTGCTAAAATTTCCATATCTTTAGTTTAGATTTTTAAGCGCACTAACAATAAGATAGAATATGAGGCACTTATGATTGGTTTGGAAATCCTCAAGGAATTGGGTATTGAGGAAGTGGAAATTATGGAGGATATACATTTGGCTTAAACAAATGCAAAGCCTATCTTTAGCTCCTTATTCACTGTTGCAGTGCAATTAATTTAATGATTGAAGGAAGCGAATTTTGTATGTGTCAAAGGGAGTACAATTAATTCAAAGATTTTGAGGAAGTGGGTTTTGTATATGTGGCAAAAGGAGTCAAACTGGAACACTGATGAATTGGCTAAAATTGTATATGGTATAAGATTGTCTCAGTGCAAAACTGAAGTTATCCTTCAATTCTGAAATAAGAAATTATGGTTAAGTCTTCCAACATAGATGTGAATAAGGCTAGTCATTAGAGACTGTTGCTTAGAAGGTATTTGGATTGTCCTTGCTTAGAAGGTATTTGGATTGTCCTAACATATGAGTATCGGGTTGAATTAAGGTTCAGGCATAAAACTTTGGGTCAATTAAAGGAGAACTACATAGGAGGGGATTTGATGGATTATTCCTCAAGTGTTTGGGTTTACCAGATACTTTAGAAGTAATGAAACAAGTATAAAAAGGAATTTGTGGAGCTCAACAATTAGAAATCAAGATGAAGTGGTTAATCATATGGCATGACTATTATGGATAACCATCTTAAAAGACTACATAAACTATTCAAAGGGATGAAAACATTGTCAAAAATATGAAAGTGTGTAAAGGGTTCTAGCTATAAAGTTGTATTCCATCATCAAGGCATAACGATTTTAAGAATGGCTATTGATCTGATTAGGAAAATATATCATGTTTCATCTAAAGGTCATAATTTCATCATTATAGCCAGTAAGTTGAGGTAGTACTAATAAAACATGTTGAATAAAAGGTTTAATTCATAAAAGAGAATACGATCCACTATTGATAAAGGAAGGGTATTTAGAATTCCTCAATCAATCACTATTAATCAAGAAGCAATGTTTACTAGTGAGAAAGTAATGGATTTTTATTGAGAATCATGATATTAAGTTAATCAATTTCATTCCATACTATGCTCAAGCTAACAAACAAGTTGAGACTTCTGATAAAGTGTTGATTGGTATACTGGAGACGATGAATAAGGAAAATCCTCAAAATTGGCATAGGCTATTGTTTGAGACCTTATTGACATAAAAGACTTTTAAAAAAAAGGCTACAAGGGCGAGTCCTTTTACACTTATATTTGGACATGATGTTATTTTATTTATAGAGGTGGTGGTGCCATCTTTAAGGTTGCTAAACATAGTGATCAAATTGGAAGAGTTGGATGAAGAAAGGATGCAAGCTTTCTATAAGATGATTGTGCAAAATAAGAGAATTTTGAGAGCCTACAATAGAAAGTAAAAATAAGGAGTTTCATTTTAGGAGATTTATTATGAAAGTTGATCCTACCTATTAGCTCTAAAGATAAAGAATATGGCAAATGCTCTTCTAATTAAGAAGGTCCATTTAAAATCTATAAGGTGTTGAAGAGAAATTCCTATTGCTTATATAACCTATAAAGAGAAACTACACAAGTGTACATTAATGGGCGCATCAAAGAAGTATTTTCTCACTATACAAGAGTCTTTAGAAAAGAGATAGACATTGAGGAGTATTAGGCCAACACCACAATTATTAATAAGTAATTAATTAATGGTGACATTAAGGTTGACCCTACAGCTAGATCTTATGTTTGGTTAATAAATTAGGTATTTAGCTACTTTGCATTAATGAAGAAGGTCAGACTAAGGGCTATTTTTTCTAAAAAAGTTTAAGGATATGACATCATCAATTCATCAACATATATACATAATGTTATGTTTGTATAGATGTAAGTGGTGTAGTTGCATGTCATAGTATAAGGATGGTAATAAAGTGAGTGTGAACATAAAAGTGAATGCAATGCATGGTGCATGTGTGGTTCCATATGGGATTTTCCTATATAGGCATAATCCAAGTTTCAACACCAACATTCATACACTTACAACTAATAGAAAATAAGATGAAAAGCCATTTGATCAATTAATCCAAGCCAAATATGGCTAAATATTTATAAATCTATAGTATCTACCTATAAAATTCTTAATATTTGACATAACTAAAAGTGCTAAACTACCAAATAAAATAGTTCAACCATTTATTTAGGTACATATCATAAAGCAACAACTATCTAAGCAATGGAGGAGTAAAGGTTAGAGAATGTTAAAATCAAATTGACACGAGAAAAAGTCATGTTAGATGCATGATTGATGAGCAAGGCAAGACTACTCATGCTCCAAAGCCCATGCTCATGCTACCTATTACTATGGAGACAATGAGGATCCAATCTAGTCCTTTTCCTGTAAAAGTCTATCATAGTCGTCCTTAAGCTCCTTAATCTACTTAGGTACATCTCTAGTAAAGCTTTTGTCTTTTCAATCTCAACCATTAATGCCTCAATTTTAGCATCCTCAATTTTAGAAGCCTATATGAAGTTAGACCATTGCTCTCCATATTTTCTCTTAAGGCTTTCATATCATCAAGCTTATGCTTTTTAGTTTTAATTCCTTCAAACTTGTTAGATGACTCCATGATTGAAGCATATGCATGATCAAAAGTTTAAAAGGATGAGTTGGCTTTAGACAAAGCCTCAAGTGATGAGCTCTTAAGATTTGTTGTCTGTAGTAAAGACAAGGCAAGAGACAAATAAGGAACTCCCTAAAAGCTCATGTCTAACTAATAAGAAGGGATAGGTAATTCTAGACGGCATAATAAGTAATACCTTATAGAGACAGTATCCTAAAATACATAAGTATGGTTTATTGTGCAAATATTAAGAAATGGACATTTTGGTGCTTGTGAAGTAATTATACTATGTTATTGAGGAAGAGGATTTGATGATTTAAAAGCATACTTAAAGAAGAATGGTAGTAGCAGAGAGATGATAATAGGCAGCTTTTAAGTGCCTAAACCATGGTATTTTGATAGGTTAAGTTCATCACTATCATCTCCTAAATCAGTAACATGGTAATTAGGATATGCCATCTCACATGTATCATCATCATCATCAAAAGAGTCATATGTGGCCTGAGTTAAATCATCCTTAGTTAAAGTGCTCCCTTAAACAAATTCTCTACTCTCATCAAAACTATCAATCAACTATAGCACACATGAGGAATCATTAAACTAAAAATGAGATTGTACTACAGTCTGTTATATTTTCTAGTTCAGTAGGGCACTATCTATGCTTGCTCTTTAAGGCTTGTGAATCCTTAAAAGCTATCTTAGTGTGAAGCTTGAGATTTTAGTCTTTTTGGAGGCCTAATAGGTGATAAAGAGGAATATCATATAAAAAAAGTTAATGATCAATCTAGGAAATAGAAACTAATACATGCACAAATAGAGGAGAAGATTATACCTAGTATTAAGCTAGAAAAGATCAATTCTCCATAGCGTTATTGCCACCATCTAAAGAAAGCTTCAATGTATGTTGCATAAATTTGATCAAAAGGATTGATCATGGTGCTTGGCTTTACAATGATGGATTGCATCTGATATAGGGAGGTTTATGGAAGTTTTCTTGATTAATAAAGATATGGCAAATCTAGAATGACTTGAGTAAGATAAATTGTTGCCATCAAAGGCATGGCAAGTAGTGTACCAAACTAACTAAAGTGAATTTAGAGAAGCTAAAGTGGGTATAACAACCTCTTACAACAAAATATCTAATAAAGAAAAGCAAAGGAAATTTAGCCTCCTCATAAATAGAATTAGAATCATCATCAGCAAGAAGCTAAAATGGCATGTTTGCTCTAGTCACTCTCAAGCATAGTTGGGCAACATACTGTTCTCTAAGAAAAAAGTAGAGAATGTCATCATTGTGCGTCTCTATGACTAGTCCTAACACTTGGTCCCCCAAAGGAATATTATCACTAAATTCCTTAAGGCTAACCAAATTAAGGAAATAGATGAATAACTAAAGCTACACTATCCATAAGCCACCACCAACCTTATGGAGTATCTTTTACATATTTATCTATGGCTGCATATAAAGAACTCAAAAGCATGGTGCCAAAGGGTAAATTTTCTACCTATATCTAGTGTTTGGGCAAGTGAAAGGTAATTTATAATTGGTTCTCTTATTGTTGGGAAAAAGATATGTGCATATCCAAACTCAAAGAAACTTAACATGCTCATTTGATAATGTTGTAGAAGTGATGTTACATCTTTGATCAATAAGGCCTTGGTATATGGACTATGTAGTAAAAGAGATAAAGACAACTACGAAGAAAGGGTCATTATCATTAATGATACAAGTAGTTTTTTCCCCTTGGATAGAAAGTCTGGTCAATATTATAATTTCCTTTAAAGTCATAGATGTAGGACCGAATAGGAAGATAAAAGAGTTCAGATTCTTGGACTTTAAAGTTACATTCAATAATGGATAGTGAGAGGTAGACTATTTTTACTCATCTTAACCAACCCCATGTGTCTTTAAAGTAAAGAGAAATCTTATAAACTCATTTTCTCCATTTAGTAGATTGTGGTAAATATTTAAGCTTACTAGGTGAAAGGAAAGACTCAAGCTCCTTGCTTACCAAGATCTCTTTAGAAAAAGATAGGATGAGAGTTAAGGAGGTTGGTGTATCAATGGAGAGAAATGTTAGTCAGATCATCTGAATTAGATTGAGGAAGGGATCTGAACAAAAAAAGCAAAAAGATAAGGAGGATTCAAGGTGTACGTGCATTTTAAATGAGGTAAATAAAAAGAGAAAAGGCAATTACATAAAGACAGATGGTGTTTGAGAGCTCAAAAAGATGTTAACCATGGAGTTATTAGATAACTATAGATACTAAGGTTTTTGGACTAATGATAGATCAATAAGGTTTTCTTGAAAGAAATAGTCAGAATTAGTACCTAAGAAGTTTAGAATGATTTATTAATAGTTACTATGTCCGAAAGGTTAAAGCTAAGATAATCCTAAAATGCAAGATTAAGGAGTTAGAACAAGTCCTCACATGATCTTTAAGGATATTTAAGAGATAAAGATTTATCATATCCAAGATTGTCAAAAACGTGAGTTTGATTGTACGATTTTATGAGGCAAAATCATGCGAATGAGTTAAGTCGCATATAAAATCGAAGTTGGAGTAAAATCGGGATGAAATTACATTTTCACTCATAAACTCGGTAAAATCGCGATTTTATTCACGTTTTTACCTAGTCCAGCTTCAGAAAATAGAGTGTCGTGTTTGTAACAAAGTAACATGTTTTGTAATAAAACGATGTCGTTTTGACTCTATCAAAGCAGAAAAGAGAAGGCAACGAAAATGAGGAACAAATTGGGGAATTTTTTTAGGGATTTCCAGGAGCAGAAAAGAGATGCCTTTGTTTCTCTCATTCCTACTTCGCTTGGTGGATTTCTAGGTATGTATTTTTGGGTTTCTGGTTATTGTTTCCTACTTCTTCCTGTTTTTATAAATGGCTATTGTGTATTTTTTTTTTTTTGGATTTTCCTGCATGATGTCTCAATCTATCTTCTGTTAATTCATGTAACAAATGTGTGTGATGTTTTGCTCATGATTAAGTACCAGGAGCTCCTTTCTTCGATGTAGCACTGGAAGGAGTGGTTGGGCTAGGTTAAGCTAAGTTCTTCAGGCAAGTAGTCCTTTGATCCGGTGATAGGGTTGGAAGGGGCTTAGAACAACTTTCTTTAGCTTATTTGTCTGCATTTTTTTCCCTGTTTGTTTTGGTTTTTAAAGCCTTTGTTATGAGAATTACTTATTTTGTTTTGGTGAGATTTAGAGTTCAAAGTTGAAGAATGATAGGTTTGAAGATATAAATTAAAGTTTAATAGCTTTAATGTGAATAAGTGAAAAGTTCAATAACTATGACTGAAATTTAGCCAGTATTGGATGGATCAATTAATGGATTCATGATTTGGATGTAACAAAAACTTACTAGGCATGTACACAGAGTTGTTCAGCCTAAGACAGTTAAAATTTTATGAACTTATAGTTCTAGAATTATTTTCTAATTTGGACATGCAATCAAATTCTGTGAATACATATATGTAAATAACAACCTGCGCATCTGTATGAAATGAATTCCATATAATTTTCCTTTCCCTTGAAAGAATAAAATGTTGAAGTTATTTCAGAAAATTTACCTGTGTTATTTTTTTTTTTCATAGTTATAAATGACAACCCTTAAAATATGCAAATCTTCTCTATGAATGGCATTCTAAACATTTGATCTGATAATCTTTTGTAGATGATGAAATGGCTAGTTTCTGCTTAAAAACAGATTTGTTAAATAACAACAGTCTTTTTCTGGGTTTTTTTTCTACCAAAAACATACATCAACAAATAACAGAAATGTGAATCTGTTGGTCTTATTTCTGTCTTTTTCCTTGTTTTGTTAATTGTTTTCGATGAAGTTTTGTACTTTTTTCTTGTTTGTCTTGTTTTTTCTTTTTAATTGTATTGTGTATGAAGTTTTGTGCTTTTTTCTCCACCTCCATATTTTTTGTTTATGATTTGGATGGTATGACTCAGAATTTCAGGGTTAGAACTTTATCATTTGTCTTAGTTACATAATTTTTTTTGCTTGAACCTCTCTTGATTTCCTTTTGGAAGCATAACATGTTTCTGTTTAAACACAAATATTGTGGTTTGTCTTTTTTTTTTGCCCTTTACTATGATTGGATCCGAATCCAATTTCTGCCAAGTGTCTATGTTCCATTTCTTTTTATAAGATATATAATATATTTCTAATATATTTTGTTTTGTTAACTTAATATTTGGGTTGGACAATCTGATTTTTATGTATTATTATTAAGAGAGTGACTAACTCATATTTATTTTTTCTTTACCAGTGATTGAATTTGAGATGTCTACTTCTAATTCTTCAAAGGCTGTTACTAAAAGAAAAAATGCAGCTGGAAATAGATCAGATTTGGGATGACAATATGGCATGGATGTGGATAAAAACTCAAAGAAAGTTCAATGTAAATTTTGCAATAAAATTTTCACTGGAGGGATTTTTTTATTCAAGCACCATTTAGCGTGTACCAGAAAAGATGTAGGGCCTTGTAGAAGTGTACCATATGAGGTTAAGAAGCAAATGGTTACTATTTTAGTGAAAGATGAAGAATTAGTAGAGAAAAAAAGAAAGCAATTTTATGACATCGATAAGTCAGGAGATGATGAAAATGAGGTACATCAAATTATGTCAAAGCAGAAGAGGAAAAGTACTATAGATTCTTTTGTGAAGAAAGGGACTAGTATGGCCGAAAGTACTCAAACAACTATAAATCAATTGATGAAAAAGGAATTGAGAGAAGAAGTATGTCAACAAATTGCTCGTTTTTTCTACATTTATGCAATTCCTTTTAATTATGTGAAGAATCCTGAATTTGCAAAAATGGTTGAATTGATTGGGAAATTTGGTTGTGGATTGAAACCTCCATCTTACCATGAAATCAAGGAGAAGTATTTGAAGAAGGAATTAGCAGTGACTGTGAAATTGCTTGAGTATAAAGCTGAGTGAAAAAAAATCGGTTGCACTATCATGTCAGATGGATGGACAGATAAAAAGAGGCATTCTATTTGCAATTTTTTAGTGCATAGTCCAAAGAGAACAATTTTCTTGACATCAATTGATATATTTGACATCTCTAAAACTGCTGGCAAAGTTTTTGAGATGTTAGATGACATTGTAGAGAAGGTTGGAGAGGAGAATATTATTCAGGTGGTTACAGATAGTGCTGCTAATTGAAAATCAACAGGGGATAAGCTAATGGAGAAAAGAACAAGGCTTTATTGGACTCCTTGTGTCGTTCACTGTATTGATTTGATCTTAGAGGACTTTAAGAAGAAACTAAAGGTCCATAATGCAATAATCTCAAAAGCATGAAGGATCACAACTTATGTTTATTCAAGCACCATTCTTATTTCCATTTTGAGGTACTTCACCAAGAACAAGGATTTGATTAGACCTGGTGCAACTCGTTTTGCTACTGCTTATTTGACTTTAGCTTGTTTAAGTGAACACAAAAGTGCATTGATGACAGTGTTTACTTCTAAGTCATTGAAGTGTAGTAGATTTGTCTCTTCAAATGATGGGAAGCAAGTTCAACGAATGGTCTTGGATAGTAAATTTTGGAAAAATGTGGTTACTTGCCTTAAGGCAACATGCTCTCTCATTAAAGTGCTTTGATTGGTGGATTTGGATGAGACACCAGCTATGAGTTTCATTTATGAAGAAATGGCTTGTGCTAGAGAGAAAATCAAGGACAATTTTAACAATGTCAAAAAAAAGTAAGTGTGTAATTATAATCTATGTATTTAAATTGCTTGTTTTGTTTTTTGCAATTGTTCTTCATTGTTTTAAATTTATATTGCCTTTAACAAATATTACTTAGGCCTTTTATTTTTGTTTTTTCTAGTTATGAAGATATATTGAACATTATTGATCAGAGATGGGAACTTCAGCTCTATAGACCATTGCATGCTGCAGCTTACTACTTAAATCCTAGATACCATTACAGTCCCAATTTTAAAGTCAATGCTGAGATCAAATTGGGTTGTATAAATGCTTGGAGAAGATGGTTCCTGATGCAAAAATAAGATGCGAGGTGGACATGCAACTTGAGAGATTCAAGGATGCAAAAGACTTATTTGGGATTGAGGCTGCTAAGCTAGCAAGGGACAAAAAGACACCAACAAAGTGGTGGGATTCTTATGGAGATGAGTGTCCCGAGTTGCAAAAATTTGTCATTTGAGTATTAAGCTTGACTTGTATTTCCTCTGGATGTGAGAGAAATTGGAGTGCATTTGAGCAGGTAATAAATAAATTTTTTATTATATTTTTTCCCTTTCTTTATTTACTTTTTTTTTTTAAAGTTTCTTACAAAAGTTTATGTAACTTATTATACAGATTCACACTAAGAGAAGAAATCGTTTGCATCAAAAGAAAATGAATGATTTGGTATTTGTGATGTACAACTTGAAGTTGAAGGATAGACAGACTACAAAGGATAATCGTTTATGTGACTTTGAAGATTTATCTCTTGGTGATGAGTGGATAACTGAGGAGCCTAATCCTGATATTTCAAGAAATGAAGATTGGTTAGGTGTTTTGGATGGTGCAACAGAAAATGATGAAAGTGATAATTTGGAAATTCATGAAGGTGGAGATGATATTAATGCTACTTCTGATGAAAATAAGCAATCATTGGAGACTCCAATGGATGTGGAATTCATTACCAATGATGTCATTATTAATGATACTAATTGGAAAATACTAATAATAAGTCTTTTGGTGGCAATAAATTTGAAGATGATGAAGATGAAAATGACAATGATGTTGATGCAGATGAAGATGAAGGGGTTGATTTGAATAAGAATGTTGATGACTTTTTTAAATGTTATATTTTATTTCATGTAGTATTTATTTGTATGTTTTGTATTATTAACTTAAATTTGTAATGCAATTGAACTAAATTCTTTTAGGTATTTTAATGTTAAGATGTGTGATATAAACTTGAATATCTTTATGAACATGTTCTCTTATGATCTTCTTAATATAATTTTGTGTATATAATTTTAAAAATATCTTATTTATATTTTTATATATGTATAATTATATTTTAAAAGGTATTTTATTATGTTGTAAAATCTTACGATTTTACGATTCCGATTATAGTCTCTACCAATTTTAGGGTAAAAATGCGAGTTTGACAACCTTGATCATATCTATTGAGTTAAAAACAGAATGATCAACTTGTGTGGAGATGCGAGAAGAGATCATAATATATTCATTACTCACCATATCTTATAAAGGAAAAAGAAAATAATGTTCAAGTGAATTCTTAAAATTTCTTGCAATGCATCTACGATTCATAAAATTATTCCTTAACTTCTCAAACACAAAATTACAAAAATATTTAATTATTTGAGATTTTAGAAAAAAATTTATCAAAATTATTTAATTAATGAAATTCTTTATTAAATTTGCAATTTCTCATTCCCAAAAAAAAAAAAAAAAAAAAATCATTCTTACCATTATTTTCATAAAATTCTTGGGCTGAATGATCTACTGCTATTCTTGATGAAAATAACAGCATGAACTTCATATTTCACAATCATCGTCATTTCAAACTCACAAACCAAAATTTGCAAACATAATCTTTTTCCAAAGCTAAAGCGCGTCTGTGATGTGGTGATGCATTAGATATTTTTGGCTAAAATGATACAAAACAATTCCACGTTAAAATCCTCAAGTATTCTTGCAAAATTGCAATTAATTAATTAATTAATTGAAATTTCAGCCAGAATTTATTAATATCAATTTATTAATTAATTTCTATCATCAAATTATAAATTTCATCAATAAAAATCATTCTTGAATGAAGTCATTTTTTCAAACTTCTTAGATTAATTAACTTACTGTTAATTTTGGCCTAAATTTTCTTTTGCTAAATTATTATTAAAATTAAATTCCTATGAACCAAGAATAATTTTCTTAGGCTAAATTTCGTCCATCAAGTCAATTTTCATAATCATATTTGACAAACATATGCTCAAATAACATCTAAATTTTGCCACAATCAAATAGTTCAAATTCAAGCCAACATTTTTAAATTACTTCTTTATTCTCCAACTAATTATTCTAGAACCAAAATCCACATTCATTCCTCATAATTTTCATATTTAACAAGCCAAAATTTATGAGGTAAGCTAATTTAGCCAAAAACACTTAGTTTCAATCTAAAAGTTTGTCTGCCAAACTACAATATATTTAAATGATTTCTAAATACATCAATTTTTTTAAATTTCTTTCTAAAATTATTAAAATCACTTTACTGATCCATTAATTTGATTATTCAAGATCGCATATAATTTAATTTTGACTAAAATTATTTAATTGTAGACTTAATTATCAAAATTACTTAATTTCATAATAATCAAAATCCATCAAGTTCACCAAGAATTCTTTTAAATTATCGTTCAATGTACTAGATTCATAATAATATCTACCAAAATAATCATTGTCATTAAAAAATCTAATTATTAAAATTACTTATAATAATCAAAATTCATCAAATTCACCTTGAATTTTTTTAAATTAGCTTTCAATTTAATAGACTCATAATAATATCTACCCAACATAATCATTCTCATTAAAAATTTTACTCAAATAAGAATGGTTTTGAGAAAAAAAAAAAAAAACTTGAGTTCTTGGAGGAAAACTTGTTAGAAGAAGAAGATGATGAAGATGGATGAGCGGAGAGGTGGTTCGCTGGCAGCAAGAAAAGACCAAAAGATGGAGGACGCCGTTGGATGGCGAGTAACAATAACTTGGGCGGTGAGGCGGTACCCACCGCATGGTGGCTACTAGACGCACGAAATGCGCGTTCTTACGCACGTGGGGCTGCCCACACATGGCTAGCAGCAATAGTTGGCAGCAAGGCTTAGCCGATAGGGTGTCTTGGACGACAATGGAAGCTTCCTTAGTTAGTGGTTGATGGTGTTTGTGATGGTTTTTGAAAGAAGTATTGCGGAAAAGACGAAAAGTTTGAGAGAATTTTTTATAGAGAATGGAGGGATGTGCTTGATTATTTTTGAAATTATTGTAAGGAGTTTGGATATTTAGATTTTTGTGTGGATAATTCGACGGGTGAAAAGTTTTGAAAGAGCATGGTTTAGATTTTGGCAATTTAAATTTTTTTAAAAAAATGGGATTTGAATTAAAATTTTGAAAAGAATATTAATCGGGTTTGAATTTATTGGAATAAAGAGATTTTTAGTTGAGTTTGAAATCCAAATGATGTAAAAGAAAAATTAAAAGTTTACTTTCTTTTTCTCTCTCTCTCTCTCTCTCTCTCTCTCTCTCTCTCTCTCTCTCTCTGCATCATCTGTCCAACTTTAAATATTTTATTTGAAAATATATTTTATTTTTAAAAAGCTGAAATTTTATTTATTTGGTATTTATATTTGTACAAAATTGGCTTCTAGGCAAACTATATACAGGGGATAATATTTTATACTAAAAATAGTTTTAGTTTACGTCCATGTAAATTATATGGTTTTATTGGATTAAATTGTTCAAATCTAAATCAAAATTTTCTTTTGATCTTAACAATATAAATTGAAAATGTTGTAATATCAATTTTAAGTATTGTTCTTGCAGATATTAAGATATAATCTCATTGAAAATTGAATAAGAGTGATTAGAAGTAAAAAAAAATATATATGAAAATTTACTTTTGAAATTAGTGATCGTAAATTTCAGTTACGACCATGAATTTTGAAAAGTGTTGAGATTCAAAAGTAGCGACCGTGAATTAGTGAAACAACAACTTCATGTTAGACAGACAATTTTACAGTGACAATCACGCCTAAAGAAAGAAAATAACAACTGCAAATTTGAGTAGTGACCACAAATTTTTAGATCCGTTAAAAAAATTCAACGACTGATTTTTGAAAAGACCAATGGTTTATGCCACGTGGACTAGTCATTAGACATAATCCAAAAATAGCAACCATGAATTTCAATCTCGATCGTGAATTTCATCTAACAAACATTTAATGCAAGATATGTCTAGCACAACTTGAAAATTTAGATATAATTTTTTTTGTAACGTTTTTTTTGTGGTTATTGCCTATAAATAATGTAACATCTCTATCTCTATTCATTGGCATTATCACATGAATATATTCATTGCACAAATAATATGAAATCTCACATGAATATATGCACAGGATAAATAATCATTTAGACATGTGACTTGTAAAAATACGACAATGACAATGACACCGTTGCATTTGGGCTACTTGAACATATATGCAGTGTTTGCATAGTTATATGACAAATTATTTCATATTGTGTGCTTATTATAGCATCATAAATAATGGTGTTTGAGAGCTCATCTAAAAGTATAAGGAGCATCTAGGAATTAGGAGATTGATGAAAGTGCTTAAGGAGTGAATAAGAGGGACTAAAAAAACTTTTAACTTTCAACTAATAGGAAACCAGCCCCAATCTTTTGACTTATTTAAGATAAGAATACAGACCATTAGGTCAGATTTTGAGGGAAAAAAGTGAGTTATAGCATAAACAAAGAGAAAGAGCTAAGGAAGAAAGAAAGAAAGGAAGAATAAAAAGAAGAAGAAAAGAGGAAGAAGTGTGGGCTGCCTAAAGTTTTCCAATTTTGGGACAATAGGTAAGTAATTTATCTTCTTCTCAATTGAAATTAACCTCTCATGATATGTTAATCATGCATGGTTAGTGAGAATTATGGATTAATTAAAGTAGAGCTCTTGGATGGAAGTTATAAACCAAGAGAACAAGAGCTGATTCTATTGATTTTGCTATTAGAGCAGAATTTTGCACCTACGATTTCATAACCCTAGAAAAGGAATTGGGGAAAGTGCAAAACATAAAAGTTGTAGCCTTATGTCTCATATAAATGCATATGAAACAGTTTTACTTGATTCTTTATGTGTGAAGAGTTATGACCCCTTCAGCAGGACTAGGTAAAATTTGAATCGAGATGATCTCAGTCTTCTGTTTTGTTATATTTTGATGACTTTATATTCTAATTTAGATAGAGTGCAAAACATGAAACTTGTAGGGTTATATTCCCTCTCAATACCTGTTAAGCAGTTTTGATTAATTTGCCGTGTGGAAAGAGATATGACTCATTGATTGAGACTGACTCTATACCCAGATGACACATCACCTTTCTTTTAATTCGGTTTTCCAAGAATTTGTTGACCATAGACTCAGAATTTGATGATGGTCCAAACTTGAAAGTTGTATATTTATGTCTGATCTATATACTGTGAAATAGGTTTGCCAAATCCAGTATGGTTGCTGAGATATTGTCTCTTTATCATGACTGGTTGTCAACATGTTATGAACCTACTTGTCCCGAGATTGGTCCTTTGTTTTGGTGACCTTATATATTGAACTGGATAATGAGTAAAACATGAAAAATGCTCATTTATATGTTTTGTAACTGATGGTAGAATATTATTGCAATTGGATTGGTACAATTGCAGATATTCCTAAGAGAGTAAGACCTACTCAGACTAAGATGACATTGCAATAGGGCAGAACTTAAAAATTCACCACATTTTGTGTGTGTCTGATATTGACATAAAATTTGGATATGTTGTCCCATTACATGTCTAGTTTGTTTGAAACAAAAGAATCAA
>CATIWR010588482.1:0-39526 GCA_949677035.1 Omphalea diandra
AAAAAAAAAAAAACATGGAGAGTGTATTTTTCTCTTGATTTAATTAGCAAATGGCCTCATGACCACCTTATTTCTGGTATATATAAGTTTAATGGATATTCATTGATTTTGTTTAAAATTATATTGAAATATGAAATATATTTATGATAAAATATATATTTTGACTCTTGAAAATTTTTATATTTATGTCAATAAATTTTTAATTATTATTTGTGCTTAAACTACTAAATTTGAAATTACTATTTGTATATATTAAGACTTTGAACTTTTAGCTTTTATGTTATTAAAACCTTTTTTATAGTTTAAGAGTTTAATGATATCAATAATAATTTAGAAGTTTATCAATATAATTATGAAAAGTTTGAAATTAAAATATACATATACAATGATAGGGTAAAACATAGGATAGTTTATGTCAGTGGCTTCATAAATTAATATGTTTTGATCGACTTTAATCAATGAAAATAAAAATTATTATACCACGTGTCATCATGATTTAGTTGAGTTCAGTACTATTCAACATCTTTAAATGCCTACATAGCTAAAAAGAATGAAATACTCTTTTAAGGTTAAATTAAAAAAAAAATTTTTGATTCATGCTAATTTTATGTGTTGTTTCATTCATTATTAATTGTTTTATTAGTGTAAATTTAAATCATTGCCAAATATTTGATACTTTGTCAATAAGATAAAATAACTTGTTTAATTGTTATTGCACTAATCTTGAATCTATCATCTTCGTTTAATTATCATTATTTTATCATCATTGTTATTAGATAAAAATATATATTAGGCCATTAAACTTTTTTATATTGCGTTGGTGGGATATAATTAATTATAATTAAATAAAAACTCACTTGAATTATTAAATAATTTTTTATTATATTAAATTTGGTTACATCGTAGTTAGTATTTTATATTTTTTTGAGATAAGTGTTTAGTATTTATGTTAATAAGCCTATAAAACTATTATTTATATATATTTAGTTTTTAAACTATAAAAACAAACCTTCAACGATACAAAAAAAAAAATTCAAAAATTCAACGCATACAAATAGTTGTTCAAAAGTTTATTAATATAAAGACAAAAAATTGGCCTATATTCATTATTTGATTTATACATGTGAATATATAGTTCAGTGTCGTCAAAACTTTACATATTAATAAATTAATTCATTGATTGATTCAATGGTTCAAAGAGTTCAAATGGGTTGCCTCAATAAAAAAAAAAGTAAGTTCATTTTTTTACAAAAGAATTATACTTTCTATTTTCTTATATATCATTAAAGACATGTTTAGTTGTCAAATTTTAATATTTACCTTTGAAATTACTTTTTTAGAAAAATAAATTTCTAAGTAACTAATTTTAAAAATATAAAAATTTTGTGTTTGGTTAGATGTAAAATTTTCATGAGAATTCAAAACTAATGTATTTAATTTATATATAGGATAGTTTAAAGAATTAACTTATACTATCATCATACTTCTAATGTAATTATACATTTATTTAATTAATCTAGATAAAAAAATTTTATATAATGATTATCATCATATGAAATATAAGTATTATTAAAAGTATTAAATATGTCAATCTGATATAAAATATGAATATTATTTAACAATACTAAATAAATTATTTTTTATTTTAAAAAAAACATAATAATTATAACATACTATAAATTTAAATATATAATCTATGATATTAAAAATTCAAAAAAATTTTAAAAAGTTCAGATCACCCGATAAACTAATAATAGACTATAATTTTTTATAGTTTAGTAATTATTTCAATAACAATCAAATGATGATCTATATTATTATTTTTTATTAGAATTGTGTTAAATAATTATATAAATTTTAGTTCAGTAAATAAAAATAAATATGATTTTATATATATATATATATATATTGTTAATTAAATGTATATTTGTTTATTTACATTTATGCACTTTTCAATAGTCATAGAAAAAAATAATTTTCTCACTCTTTGAGATAAAAAAATTTTTCATGCAGATGAAAAATTAATGATGAAATTCACAAATTTAAGACTGTAATTTTTTGAGAATATAATATTTATATATAAACTAAATATCAAAATTCAACAAATTTAAATTACTTTTTCTTGAAAATCCGATAACTAAACACCCTTTTAAGGTAATTGCACATAAATTAAAATATTGTTTGTTTGAAGAAAATTGATTAAAGAAATTCAATTTCCTATAAATAATTTTTTTGTATTTAATTACAAAAAAATATAAAATCAAAAGCAACTTATATTTCTTTTGGCATAACTTTCTCAATGTAAATAAAGTAACTTTACTAAAGAGAATATTAGTAAATACTTTCTTTTAAATTGATAAATATTTTTAAATTTATTTTTATTATATTTATTTAATGCAACAAAATTGTTTATATCAACAAATTAAGAATGAAATAATATTCATATACTTTCTTAGAAGTTAGTAAACAAATTAAACATGATTTCAGCATATTTGTAAGAAAAAGAATGTGAATCAAATAATATGGAGTCTAATTTTTATGATGTAACTTTTATAAAATATCATTTTTTAAGAAATTACTTCCCTAGAACTAAGTATTGTCATACCAAACTATTTTCAAGAAATTATTCAACTGTTTCATTTATAAATAATAATGATATATAATTAATTAATTTTTTATAAAATATATTCAAAAATCACTTTATTATTATCCCATTGATTTTTTTTTTTTAAAAAAAAGAGAGAGACAAAAAAGAACGAATTGTGCAATACTTCAGCAACCTTAAATGTGTCGAATAGTAAACCAAGTAAATTTGAATCGTTCCCCCCATTATATTGGTGATTGGAAGCCTTGAACTTCCGTATAATAGTAGTTCAGATTACCTACTCACAGTACTCAAGCCGAAAAGGTTGACTTAATTCCAATATAAATATAATAAAACAAGTAAAATATTTTGACATCAGAGTCAGGGGCAGGGCCCCACAAAGATCTAAAAAACATATAAATTATGTATTTTCTGATTATTATAAAAAATATTTTTATACATAAAATTATTTTTTACATATATTTTATATGTATGATTATATAAAAATATTTTTATATATTTTATACATATGATTATATTTTTATATACATATCAATATATAAAATAAAATTTTTATTTTATTATTTAAATAATTATTTAGAAAAATTAAAAAATACAGTGACAAAGTGGGGAGAAATTTCTCTTGTTAGTATCACTTATAAGCAAAGAAAATTGTATTGTTAACTTTTTATTTTCTCTTTATGTTTTTTTACAACTTTTTTATTTATTTTTTTCACAATTTTTCTATTTTCCTTTTCTATTTTTTTTATTTTACAACTCCATTTTTCCATTTTCAATTGCATAATTTATTTTTATTTTGAAATTCTTATCTTTCACTTTCACTCTAATAAATCATTAATTTGAGACAAATACCTTATAACATTCATGATTTAAAAAAATTTATATTTTGTAAAATTATTTAAATATCATACGTAATCTAAATTAATTATTACCACTTTTATTTCTTATTTTTCAAGTTTAAAATATTCATTCTGAAACATTAGTTAAAAAAATTTTAAAAAATCACTTTTTATGACTTTTCTGAATTGTGAAAATATGTATTTCTTTCTTAAAAAATAAAATAATAAAAAATAAGTATTTTATTGATACATTTTATTTTAAAAGCAGAACAACGAAAACCAAAAACCGAATAAAAAATTAATACCAAACAACCCATTAATTTACAAATAAATCATGAGATCATAATTGAGCATTTTTTTAAAAAAACATAAACCTATGTAGCATCACTTTTTTTTTTTTCAAAAAATTGAAAACCAAAATTTATGATGTTAAATTTTTTGTTTTCAAAATATTGATAAATATACAAATAAAAAAAAACAGTATTTTCAAAAATATTTTCTAATATTTATTTTTTAAAAAAATTTTTAAAATAAAAAACCGCAACAACACCAAACCTCGACGTTTTGATATCATATTTGCAATAGAAATGATAAACATTCTACCTATAGCCGCTTTCCTACATGACAATAAGCCTCCATGTCCAATGATTTCTGCAGAAATTAGCGCGATGAATTTACAAATTATATTTTGTAACCCATGATGATCATCAACATTTCTTATATCTACCACTTTCTTACATATGACAAAGTGCATTGTAGCTTTGCTATTTAATAGCGATTATGCGAAACAGAAGGGAAAATGAGCATTTCCCCTGAATAAAATTAAGTCGCAACCATTTTATACCAAAAGCAAATGACCTAATGTTCACCGCTTGCTCTTATCTGTGCCGATTGTGAGGTGCTCAAAGCTCCGAAGTTGATCATCATGTGTGTCTCTTGCGGCGGTACCATGGGAGAGTTTTGACTCAGCTGCAGAATAGATTCTATGGGAGGCAGACAGACGACTACTGTTTGAAAACAGCCAGCTAGATCGACTCTCACTTCCTGTAGCAGTGGAGCTCAGCCTGCTGCTTGATGCAACAGCCTTCTTTGAAACGCTGCCATTGTGTGAAGTGCGGCCTCTTTCTGAAGAAGGTCGCTGAAAAGAGATGAAAAGACATTTGCACCTGAATTAAGCATCATAAATTGAGAAATTCTATAAGCACAAAAGTGAAACGTTTTCTGGTTTCCATTACTTACTGCATCCTTAGATGATGATGCATCCTCTGATGACCTCTGCTTCAAGCGGTCACATTGCTGTCCAGCACCAGAAGCTAGTCTTCTACTGAATGGTTCAAGTGCACCAGAAGATCTATCACGAGTCTCATTTCCTGCTAGTTAAAATATACAAACAGAAATAGGAATGCATTTAATATTATAAACAAGGTAAAAAAACAAGTAGCTTGCCTAGTTACCAGTTGAAAAGTCTATGCATGAAGTACATATACTTTGACTGGTCATTTAACAGCATCTGTGTCAAATGACAGTCCTTTGGACATTGGTATGAATTCAAATTAGTAGGAGAATCCATGAAAATACAAAAATATGTGAGTATGATTACTGGACACACACCCACATTAGACAAAGTAACATAGGTTTGAATACAAAAATATGTGAGTATGATTACTGGACACACACCCACATTAGACAAAGTAACATAGGTTTGAAAGAACAAAACCTCAAGGGCCAAGCAGCTGCTAATGAGAGGTTGATTCACAAGACACATTTTAAGTTACTTCCATAGAGTTTTGCATATGTATGGGAAAAAAAATTCTGAACATATCCGAAACACAGGCTTAACATCCCTCTCTATACCTTCCTATCTTGAGAAGGAACACACCTGGAGCCTTACCTGTTTGTTCGACTGATTGTCTTGGTCTTAAACCAGCTTTCCCACCCGACTGCTGAACAGAGAAGAAACAGAAACATGAATACAAGATAAATAACAAATCCACATTACACTCATGTTTGGCGTTGATAAATAACAAATCCACATTACACGCATGTTTGGCGTTGCTATTAGAAAAATCTGAGTTTGAGATAAAAAGTAAAAGAAAAATTTTCTCATCTAATTATAGATTTTTTGAATATAAGTTTTACAAGTAAAAAATTACTATTGATAAAAGTTTTAAAGATAAGCTTTTTTCAAAATCAAATTTTTTTAGTTGTAAAACTCATATTGAAAAAAGTTATAATCTATTAAGAGAGAGAATCTCTTATATTTTTTTTGTCTCAAAATCAGATTTTTTCAATAGCAATACCAAACATGCTCTACAGAAGCAACAAGAGCTGACCCGCTGTCTTGAACTGGAACCAATCTGAGGATACTTTAGTATAGTCCAGTCAAAAATATAATCGAACTCATAACCTACATAAATAATCCATGTAAATAACTATAAAATGCTTGCAACTTGTTATAGACAACAATAGTTACTCCCACACAAGTGAGAAAGAAGTAACATTATTCACTTGTCTAGAATGCAACAAAAAGTCATAGCAGCAGTTTTTAGCAAAAAGAACAAGGAATAATGATAAAAAAACAACTTTCTGGATTGGATAAAACACAAATAAAACTCGGAAATAATAAATATAATACTGCTTTGCTTACCTTCCCGAACAAATAAATCACGGAAAATCCTTTTCAAATATGAATAATCTGGCTTGTCCTCGAAGCGCAACGATCGAGAATAATGGAAAAATGATATGAACTCAGATGGATATGATTGGCATAGAACCTGTGAAACAATTTTCCAGAAATCTAATGGTTATGTCTGTAGTGGTTTTTCGACTAAATTAGCAACAAGAAGAATATGAAAAAGACCAACAACAATAGCATCAAGATATAAATACAGAATACAGAACAAACAAAGGTACATAATGCAGTGCAAAATGCAGGTGTCAGTTTGTAATTTGCATACCTCAACAGGAGTTAACATCTTCTTTTCACTGATTTTATCATATTTTTGCTTTTTTGTCCCTGCTTTGAGGCCCTGCCAGGGAAGGCTGCGACCAATGGCACACAAACTTAGAAGACGCACAATGACCTCTCGTTCTCCAAAATGAATTTATGAAAATATTCTTAAAGAAAATTAAATAAGGCTCGCATAGCAACTATCATATTTTTCAACCTTCCTCTTAGGAAATACATGAGTACATAACCAAGAGATTCCAAGTCATCTCGTCTACTTTGTTCTGCAGATAAAACAAAACAACAAATAGATTGTAACTTGTTGCACAGAAAATTTAATCCGACATTCTTTGTCCAGTAACATTCAATAACCAACAAAGTACTTTACTCACCAACTCCAAGGTGAGTGTTCATGCTAGCATATCGAGCTGTGCCTGTGAGATTCTTATTTTCCCTGTTAAGATACAGCAGATTCGCAGCAGCATAAGCATTCTATAACACGTATAAAATTGTCCCAATACAAGATTTCAGAGAAGCATGCAAACCATTTAAGTGTTGTAGGAAAAAATATCCTGATAAGGGCCATTTTTACTTATTCATATGCTACCTCAATTAAAGTGAGCACTCTCCATGCACCTAAAAAGAGATTAAAATTCTGGTAAAATGAAAATCAATCCAAGAATCATCTGAATTTGAACAAAGTTTGATTAATGACACTGAGATCCTGGCTAGCCAGTTCATCTAAATGCTAAATATATGTTGCTCTATAGCATCTACCCAGAGGGTAACCAGCCTTAAGAACAAAATGACACATGAGAAAACTATTTGCAGCATTCTCTTCTGCCTTTTGAACTATGAAAACTTCACATACAATTGCTAAACAGAGAAAAAAGATGACAAGCAGGACTTGATGCTGATTGCGACACTACCATTGAAAAGAGCGATCAAACACAAAAAAATAAAGCCACAAGGAATACCTGTATGGTATATGCTTATGAGTTTGAAGATCCCTATACTTTTTTGCAAGCCCATAATCAATGACGTAAACCTGTTCCATAGTCAGCCAGAAATTAGATAGCAATTTAGTTAATAAGAAAAGAAAACCTCCTGCCTCAATAAAATTAGGAATTTCATTGGGGAAACAAAATGCTATAGTTAAGCAGCATCTACAAGTGCAAAGGGTGCAAGGCCTAATTCAAAACAAAGGCAGCTACAAAACTTTGCAGTAGATATACATGATGCTTTTGATCGAATAAATAAACCAGCGTCTGACATATTTCTGGAACATTAGATTATATAATAACAAGACCTAACATTCATGTTTGGATCAATAGCTGCAATGTTATCCAACTATTACAGCATTTTATGTCCAGTACAAATTGCAAACATGAGATATTCCCTCATTTTGACTGTAACTAACATATTCTACAGTTATACCAATGTATAAAGCCTTAAAAAGCCCTGCATTGACATTGTTTGTTTTTTATAGACCATGTAAAAGATGGAACATAATGTAGTCTCACAACAGTGAAAAGATTTAACTATTATTTCAAACTGTGCACATCCAAAAAAATAAAGGAAAAGAAAAAAGGAGCAGTAATAAAATATAGTAGGTCAACTCTCAAGAGTTATTCCACATCAGGAAAAGGTCTATAAAAATTGAATTCAGAATTTGAATGATAATGGTGAGTTAACCAACAGTGTAATTTCTATGCTGTGAAGAAAAAATAGAAAAAGAAAAGAAATGGGTCAAAACCAACTAGGAACCAAAACCTTTTCCAGCATGTTGACTATTTCAAAAGAAAAAAAAAAAATTTGTAACAACGTGATTGAAAATTAATATCAAGAGATGAACTTTAGCATACACATGCACCGCAGTCAACTAAAATGGCAGCACCAGCACATACCTGATTGGCTTTGCGGCCTAAACCCACCAAAAAGTTGTCAGGCTTTATATCACGGTGAAGAAAACCCCTTGAGTGCATATACTCAACTCTGTTAATCTAAGAAGTAATCGAGAGATTAATAAAAGAAATAATAGTGGGCACTCATTTAGTTAGGTAAATAGCTTTCTAGATATAAGTAAATACAAACCAACTGATCCGCAAGCATCAACACTGTTTTCAAAGAAAACTTCCGATTGCAGTAGTTGAACAAGTCTTCAAGACTTGGCCCTAGAAGGTCAATAACCATGACATTATACTCACCCTCAACACCAAACCACCTGAGCTGAGGAATTCCCGCTGCATTACACAACAAAATTAGACAGTCATTCAATTATTTGTCGGGCATAAAATGCTAATTCCAATGGATTACTTAATAATAGCTTGCCATGCTAAAATCAAAATTTATGCTCTGTATAACAAGGGAGTAAGAACTTACTTCCACCTTGAAGAAGCATATAAATTTTAGATTCATAGTGAAGCTGAGGGTGCTTGGTTCTTGCAGGTTCCTCAAAATTGGGAAGCAAAAATAAGTAATATGATGAGAGAGGGAGACCATTAAATGGACTCGAAGATGACATAACAGATAAATTGTCAGTTGTATCTTCAATGGAATGTCTTATTGTTTCAGTACCACAGTTAAAGTGAGAGAGATTCAATGGCTTATCACTTCAGAGATGAAAAAACAATAATGCTACTTTTTTTTTTTCATAAGAAAAGACCATGACCGGTGCTAAACAGAGCATCTGCTTCACCTTCTCTTCACTGACAAAATGTGGACTCAATCTGATAACAACTGGAGTAAGTGAGGTATTAAAGCAGGCTATGAGAACATTGACTGCAACAAAAAAGGCTATTAAATTTGATATGCTAATTGCTTTATTATAAATTAATTTTTAAACAAATTGACGAATCATTACCACACTATCTATCCATCCTCTACAGTGTGAAAATTTTCCATAAAAAATATGTAAGGATTGGCTGCTTTTGAAAAGTGAAATTTAAGTTCAATACGCCTAAAAACATTATGATTTAACTGCCTCACTTCTTGATTTCCTATGGACTTGAGGCTTTTTCACTATAATCTCTTCAAACAAATCATCACCTTTATTTGTTATCGATTTTGAATCTGCTAAAATATTTTCTAAAATTTTTCTAGCAAGTGAAATCTCGCTTAGACTGTAGGCAACACAACACATTACATTTATACTTCCCTTGTCAACATCATCATTCTCTAAAAGATCATGAGCTTATGCAATCACTTGCAAGCTGCAACACTGAGCTAATGGCACAACCAATCAAACAATAAACAAACATAGAAAGTTTGGCTACCAAAGCTCATTGCATAATCCAAGACCAGTTGAAAGCCACACACATAACACACTTGGGCCTAAAGTTTCTTTTAATATTTGTTTTATGCACTTTTTTGTTTTGCCTTCAATGGCCAATACATTCCCAAAAAAAAAAAAAATACAAAATACAAAATACAAAAAATCATGAATCAATAAAAAATTAACTGGGAATTACAGCTAAAATCTAGACAGGTCCCATACCAGCTTCATAGCAACTTCCTCTCCATTCTGTACGTTAACCCCTATATTAAAACACAAGCCAACATCAGTTTCGATCAAAAGAAAATCCCTTTCATAAACAAGCATGTATTGGTGACAATAAATGAAAAGTAATATAACTAACCAAGAAATAGTTCCCCAAAGGATCCACCACCAATCTTTCGACCCATTTTGAATTTTCCCCCAATTACATGATCCATGATTAAACTTGATTCGTATATCCAATTGTGGAAACAAACAAATTAAAGAATTTTATTTATTTCGACACTCAAAATCCAAAATCTCTTTGAGTGGTAAAATTTTGGAAGAGAATTATCAGTCGGCTTTAATTTTTCCAACAAAAATCAAACAAAAAAAATCTCAATAATGCAGTATTGATTGGAAAAACCAACTTGATGATTCTACAAACAAATAAATGAAAAATGATCAAAACCCAATGAAGGATTTGCCCCACAGATGAAATAAATGGAGATCAAAACCCTGAATAATTGTAAATAATGTCATGAAAGAGCACTCCATAATATCTATGACATAGAATGACAAAAATGAAAATGTTGCAAAAAATGGATAAAAATTCCAGGAAATGAAATGAAATCAAAAAGAAAATCTCGCAGAAGGACAGTTTATTAAAAAAAGACTAGAGAAAGGGAGTTCTGCAGAAATTTTTTTTCCCATTCTTCCTTTCTGATGCTTTTGAATTCAAGTTTCAAATAAAAGACTTAAAAAAAGTCAATCTCTCTGGTGACAAAATAAATATTTTTATCAAATTTAATTTTAAGTTTATATTTTTTTATCAAATTTACTTTTAAATAATATTTTTATATATTTTTATATATTTTAATGCATATTTTTTTAAATTTTCTGTAAATAAATAAATAAAATTACTCTATAAAATTATAATTGTGTCAAAATAAAGTTATATTTTAAAGATTTTAAAATTTAAAGATTTTAAAAATTTTTAAAAAATATTTTTATTAAAATATAGTTAAATTTATTTTTTCAAATGTGTTTTCTAACTATATAATTTTAATAATTTATTTAATTATAATAAATATAAAAAATATATATTAAATATGATATATAAAA
Organism: Omphalea diandra; assembly: GCA_949677035.1. Taxonomy (NCBI): domain Eukaryota; kingdom Viridiplantae; phylum Streptophyta; class Magnoliopsida; order Malpighiales; family Euphorbiaceae; genus Omphalea; species Omphalea diandra. The sequence goes on from CATIWR010588482.1 coordinate 10,992, forward strand.
ATAGTGTTTAAAAATAAATTTAATAAAAAAATATAAATTTAGAATTAAATTTGATGAAAAATTTTATTTTATTATTTATTATTACTAAAATATAAGTTTATGAGGGTATTTTATTCTTTTAACCCTTAAAAAATGTTTTGTTAAAACAAACAAAAAAGTTCCATTCTTTTCTCTCTGTCCTCTATTCGCGGTTTAGCGGACGGCTCAAGACACACGTGCCTCATACGTGCCCTCCAGCTGCACTTGTTTGTCCATTTTTGCTATTCTATCTAAGCACATGGACCCAAGTGCAATTACTAAACTTTCAAAAAATAAAAAAAGAAATCTTTGAGGTGGTTTCCGCATTTTCGTGCCAACCAAACACAGCTGACAGGAGAGGAACGTCAGCTCAGGTTGGCTACGCAGAAAAAACTGAAGATGGATGAAAAGGATTCGATCTTTAAAGAAAAAGGGTATGACTTGTTGAATCAACTCGAGCTAATTTTGGAGTCCGATCCTTTAATCGATGAAGTAGGGTTTATTCACCAATCCCAATTCGCCACACTCAATAAAGAAGCAGAGTCAAAAGATAGGATCTTGGGATCAGATAATGAAAGTAGTGATTTTTGGAACAGAGATCATAAGTTGGGGATTTCAGTTGCATGTTGTTGTTCCTTTGTACAAGGCTGCTAGAGATGCATTTATGGCGGCAATTGGAGAATATAAGAGAAATGAGAATTTATCTGATGCATTTGGGAATTTTTCATCTCTTGAAAATGGGTAAAGCTGTTTTATTGTTAAGCTGTGATTTTGGCACCGCATGGAATGCCAGGATTCTTCTTTGTTAGAATGTATATTACAATCAGAAAGATTTTTTTTTCTTTGGGGTACGTGCAACGTAAGGCAAGCACTCAACTACTAGCTCCATAGCAAAGTTAACTGCTTTAAATTTGTCATAATATGGATATAAAAAGGTATTATACATATCGTGGTTGCTTTAGTCATTGCGATGATGCCTGTTTGTTTTTTGTTATTTTTATGTATCGCTTAGGAAGTCAATTTTGTCAAAAAAGCAGCACATGTCAATGTTTATTGACGAGCTTCTCTTGTCAGCCCTTGTCCTTTCGTATTCGCCTAAGAGCGAGCAAGCTTGGTGTCATAGGTAACATCCAGAATATGTTCTTTCTTGTTCTTACATTTTATTGTTTAATAGATTCTTGGAAGCTGACCTGTATGATAATGAGCAACTTTTTCTCCCATAATCTTCTTTTTTAATGTAAAACCTGATTCACGTGTATGTATCAATTATTGACAGGCGGTGGGTTATCAAGATGATTGCTGGACGAGCTTTGTCTATGCAAGAGATTGTAGGGAAAGAATTTGAGCTAGTGGAAAAAATAGCTGAGGTTTAAATTCAGTTCAGGAAATGGATACTATTAATTAATGAAGGTTTAGAAACTTTTTGTAGTAATCAGTTATTAATTCTTTGCATTTACCCTTCATAAGGACATTACCAGGATGCTAAATAATTAGACAATTTCCATAACAGAGCTTCTATAAACTAAATTTTAGAAAATATCTTCCCGTGGAAGTCTACATAATAGTGAAAGGGAATATATAATATAACAAGTTGATGTTGCTCTTGGTTAGTCTTTCTAAAGCACTTCACTTTTTCCTTACAAACTAATGCTTTTGGAGCCTTGTTTCATATATATATATATATATATATATGAATTCCATGCCATGCTGAGGGTGTTCTTGTCATGATGTCCACTTTTTCTTTTGCAGAAATCAAAAATGAATTACCGTTCATGGAATCATCGATGCTGGTTGGTTTCATACAGGGCAAGAGAACAGGTTAGTTCTTATGACTATTGAGATGGTACAAATGCTTTAAGAGTGCTCTGATAAAAATTTCTTCCAAACTTTACTCCTTAAATATGCATGGAAAGGGTTTTTTTTTAATTTTTGGAGAATATGGAAAGTCATATTTTGATTATTATATACTAGCTTTTTTCCTCAAGCTAGCTCTCTAGCAAACTGTCTTGCCTTTATTTTGATATTAATTGATTTCCCTTAATCAGGTTCTTGTTCATTTAGAAAGTATCATTTCAAGTTCTTGACAGTTCTTGAAAATGGTTCTTCTGAAATAGTTATATGACCGAATTTTGTGCCTTTCAGGTGTTACTTGAGTTGAAGAAATCCAGAACTTGGATTGGGTTACATGTTGCTGACAATTCTTGCTTTCATTATCGTGCGGTGAGGAATCATCTCAAATTAAATCACATATCATATAAGCACAAGATAAAAAAAAAATTAGAGAAAATAAAAACAAGAGAAAGAAGGGATTGTAATAAGCTATTGTTTATTAGTTTTGTTGGTCTTGGATGGTGAGACAACCTAAGAGAAAGGGTGAATTGGGTTGTAAACAGAAACAAAAACAACAACCGAAATAACGGAAGCCACACACAAATCAACACAAAGATTTAATGGTGGCCCGGTAACGTGCCTACTCCACTCTCCAAACTTTTACTTAGGTTTTCTTATTCTTTTTCTAGACTCAACAACAAAACCTTTCATTTTCCAGGCTAAGAAAGAAACATTTCATTTTACAAGTTTAAGGACAACCTTTATATTCACTCTCTTTTACAAGGAACAAGAGAGCCAACTCTTGGTATTTTTCTAAGGTGCAATACCAATCTTTATGACCACCACTAGCAAGGATTGATTTAAACAATGTCAGTGCCTCTCAATTAGATAACTAATACACTTTTAGTACTCAAGAAAATCTACTCTTAAAAGAATAATAAAAAACAATCCTCATTATATCCAAATACAAAAGCAACACCAAAAGTTTTGCATAAAGAGCTTGCTAAATGTTTACAAGTTTACAAAGTTTCTAACCTCTTTCTGGTCTTCAGAAATGTTTCTTATATAATCAAACTCTAAAACTAGTCATTGAAACAGTTGATATTAAGTCTAATAGTTTTTCTTCAAGACTAGCCGTTAGAGATGATAACGTCCATTGTCTATGATCAACGCCTATGGATGCTGTAACGGCTAGTTTCAACGCCCATTGTCAATGTTTCCATGGTCATTCTTAACTTCAATGCTTGTTAGAGTATGAACAATAGCCATTGTTTATTTCTAAAAAGTTTGAACTTAGTGTTTTGTTTTTCAAACCTTGCACAGTTGTTTTCCAAGCCCATTGACAACGCCTTCAATGTTTGTTGGAGAAGAACTAACGCCTGTTTCAAGGTCTAGAAATTTTAGCTCAATCTTAGACACTTTTCCAATGTTTGTTGTGAATATTCAATGCTTGTTATAAGGGTAAGATCAACACCCATTGCGAGGTTCAATATGCACAACTATGTGTGACCAATTTTCCAACGCCCCAACACCTGTTGGCGAATTTTCAATGTCCATTGAATCGTCCAACGCCCGTGGCGATATTTAGAATGCATAGCTTGTGTCATACCAATTGTCTAACATTTGTTGCGAGTTGTCCAATGCCCATTGAATATTTACAACGCTCGTTTGGAATCTCACAACGCCTGTTTGGAATCTCACAACGCTTGTTGAATGTGTACAACTACACCTCTTATACAAAAACACTTAGGATCGCATGTCCTCCAAGTATTCATGCCATTCTCTCCCAACATTCTTTTCCTATAGGATACCAAAACACTAAAATATAAATGTTAGAATTTCTCAAGGTTTTGCCATTATTTTGTTATCATTCAAAACACATCATTCAAAGTAGAGAAGTAACGTTAATGCCTTGGGGTTACATGTTTTTCAAGCATTTTCCCCCTTGACACATTGAATGTATTTTGCATATCATCTTAGATATGTTTTTGTAGCATGACATAACAGATACTTATGGCATTTTTTGTAATGGACAATGGCTCACCTGTTAATCATAGCAGCAGCTGAAGTTTTAAACTACTGGAGTCGAATTAACTGTTAGTACTTGTTTTGAAAAAACATACCCTACACAACAAAATAATGTACTGAAATTCTCTACTCCCTCATCCCAAAAAAGTTGTCACCTTTCATTTTTATATTAAATAATTCATATAATGTCAACTCATATTTTTCAATCAATTTATATTGATAATTAGAAATTCAAATGTGTGCTTTGCTTGTTCTATGTTTGTCTTGAATAGATAACATTGCAATTAATTTCACATTTGAATATGGAGTTATGAGGGGTAGATTAGGAGAATGAATACCATTTTTTAAAATAATTTTTCGAAAGTGGACGTGCATTTTAAGACATCCCAAAAAGAAATAATACCTTTTGGAATGGAGGAGTATATTGTTTGATGGACAGTAGATTTGTCCTATATCAGTCACTGTTTGAGTTCTTGCCTAATTGCAGCGACTAATGCTCAAGATTTTAAAAGAATCCTGCTTCAAACAGGAAGATGAATCTTGTGATCACAATGTTGAAATTTATCAAATCTGGCAGTTATATTGATACACCATTGTCTTATCTTTAGACAGTCAGTTTGTCTATTTTCTTATGTCAGGTGGAAAAAGAATTCTTGATGGCTTTCAAAATACAGCACCTGATAATTTTCATTTTGTCGAGTTTCACAAATATGGGGTTACGTAATTCCTATATATGTAGCCCAACATGTATATGTATTTGTATCACTGTGTTTTCCTCAAAATCTTTTAGGTGGATTCCCTCAATGATTTTTCCATGTTCAATGAACTTTTTTTACTTAATTCTATTTCTTGACGAGTTGAAAAAAATATTAATTCCTTGCTGTTTCCAATGCATTATTGAACACAATGTTTCTTGGTTTATTTTACATTTTAATTATGTGGATACATGACAGGAGGAGCTTCATTGGAATGAAGAATTAATCAAACAGTATGTAGGACGAGAGGTACTTCTTATTCTCAGACCCTTACCTTCTTTTATTTTCGTTTTGACACGAGCTATGTGTTGGGTTTGCTTTTGTGGGATTGGTTGAGCTAAATGGATGCCCAGAACATTTACCTTTGACCTCAGTTTCTGTTGGTATTGCTTAGTAGATTTAGGAAGGATTTCTGGCCATGGTATGCTATAATCTTTAGCACAATAGCAGTCCTCATGTTGTAGGCATTCATTATTGATGCACTTGATTTTGGAAATCTTCCCCTGCTTTACTCTTAAGTAAAAAGGAAAAAAATCTGTGGGAATGTTCAATGGTCTGTAAACTACCATAGTCAGATCCAAGTGTATTTCACTGATTCTTGAATTTCAGGCTCTGTGGCTTTATTGTCGATTCCTTTCCCTATGCTGGACAAGGCATTTTGCAACTAATCATAGAGATGTAACCCACCAATCTGGTTGCAAGTCTTGCATGGCTGCTGACATCAATTTCTTTTTGGATATTGAATTATCTCTTGTAAATTCCTGCTCAACTATTCCTGACAACGACTATGAGGATTTTCAGGCACAGGCGATACATTCTGCCACTTACATACTATGGTTGACAAAGGTAATTGTGTTTCTTTTCTATTCTCCAATTTGTAAGACACGTCTTTTCTTTAACTTATTAGTTGAATGCTTACGTTACTGGTTTTGTGCATCAGCAAATCCCAGAGTCATTGGGGATTGAACTCAAAAAGAGGCTAAACGCTATACTCTTCATGATGTTGAATGTGGCTTGTCCTGAAAGATCCTCACTCTGGCAGAGTTTAGCTGCCTACACTGAAGCATCTAGACAGTGGTTGAACGAGGAAGGTTATTAGATTTGGTAGATATCTTTGTTTGGAATTTTTTGTTGTTGGCTAGACTCTTAACAATTGTCTTGTTGTCTAAGATGGGAAGTGTTGTAAATATGTAAAATATCAAGTTCTCACGAGCTAACATTTCTGTGAAAGAATTGAATCGATGTGACCTGGCAATAGAATAAATCTTTTATACATATCTATATATTTGGGAAATGAATAAAGAAGAATTATTGCTCAAAACAACAAATGTACATCTTCTAGTAAGGACTCTGAAAGCTCAATTACAATCAGTGACAAACAGTCCCAGCATTTAAATGTCTAGCAAATCTTCACAAAGTAGCATTTATAGTCTTTCTATACACTTTCTAATGTTGTAAAGGATTAAACAAAATTTTATTTCTTTCCTACCAAATGAAATAGACCGCAACACAAAATGCCACCTTCCTAACTCTACAAACCAAAACTTTAACCTACAGATTTCCTAGAGAACGAACCAACTTCACGAGTCTAGCAAATACTGCTTCTATTTGCCTTTCAAGTTGCCAAAGCTCTCTGCCACACAGCATTAGAGAACTAATTGGCATTCAAAAAATAAATGTTTAACACGTCTATTTGTGATACAAACAAGGTTGGATTAGATTCCTTACCCGTATGTTGGAGAATAGTTGCCCAGATCTATCAAACCAAGTATTGAAGTTTTGATATTCAATCTCAACTAGATCTATAGAAAATTTGTTTATAGCAACCTAAGTTATAAAAATTCAAAATTGTGTTAACTCAAACCCTAAATCAATCATGCCAATTTAAGATCAGAATTAACAAATTTGTGAAACTATTAAGCCTTCACTTAACAATCTCACCAAGTCCACTCAAGAACTCAAAAAGAGAATTCAATCTCGCAAGCAAAATTGCTAACAATAATAATATTAATTGAATGAATGCCCTCTTGGCAGAATATGAGGTTATTTATAGCCTTACAATGCTTAATCCAAAACCAATTAGGATTTAGTTTACATTCCCTAACAAAATTCGATATTTCCTAATGTAATAAAGAAAAATAATCCTAAACTAAATAGGAAAACTAAAGAAACATTATGATTGATTAACAATATTAGATCAAGATATTTTCCTAACTAAAGAACAACTCTTGCTAAATAGAAAAAGAAAAGGATTTAGTCTAATGAGAAAATACTAGTGGCTTTAGGAAATATTGTCAACTAAGGAAATCTTGCAAGAAACTTTGACTTTAGGTTTTATTTTCATGCTTACACAACTTGGGCCTCTTTTTACACACTTTGGGCTTCTTTTTACATGCCTTGGCAGAATTAGATTGAGCTTTTGTTCTCTCCAAAAGTTAGGCTCCATTGTATTAAGTTAAGTGTTTTATTTGAAGAGTTTAAGCTCCCATCATCTTTTAATTGGACTTCATGCATCCTTTTGTTCTTATTGGGCTAGTCCAAATATAACTCCTTGTTGCATAAATGTTTCAATTATCTCCTTAAACTTTTTCATTGAAGTTGAAGTGGATCTTTTACTAACTTGCCTTAGTTGTTTGCATCAATTTGCTATCGCACAAAATATACAATTGGCATTAGGACAAACGCGCTGCTTACTTTAATTCTATTCTTCTTTAGTTTGCAACTTTTTAGGCATAGTTGGCCATACTATGAAGCTATGTCTAGAATGTATGGACCCTTCAAGACATGCTTAAACCATGAATCTTTAGAAGTGTTACCTCCAAAAGCTAACCAAGTAGAATTAATATAGAATTGATTGGATTTAAATCTTTTCCAAATCACCAGATCTACAGAATTGGTATTAAGAACATAATTCAATCTTATATAATCTCAAGCCTCCAAAATAAGCTCATCAGGTATCACAAAATGCTCTCATCTCTCACGATTAGCAACTTTGGCATTTCTAGGTATATCAGAATCCAGAATGTTGATACCTGGAAATTTATCACATGTCGAAACACCATCCAAAGGATCAAACAAAAAAAAAAGTGTCCTATACATTCTCTATTTTATACTCTACGAAATATATTTAATCTCAGATTTAAACTTCACTAGATTCCTTCATTTTTTGTTTTGGTTGAGAATACTAGATTCCTCCAACTCCATGAAGCATTATATAGTTCGTTATTTCCCCAACAACTTAGTTTCCAAAGTTTATTAACCAATACCAAAATGACCACAAGTTGGCTTTATCCTTTAGCAATGTCCAAACCTTCTTCAAGACAACAACTTTATGTCATATTAACACATCTTTAATGTCTAAGATTCCAACAATGTTAAGGTGACAAACTGCATGCCACTCTCTTAACTTTTGAACTTCCTCTCCACAAAAAATGCCTAGACTTTCTTAATTTCAACAATCACAGGTTTTGGAAGAATGAGTATGTAACTTCAATAGATATAAATACTTTTAATGACTGAATTAATTAGTTATAGTCTCTCTGCATATGATAAGAATTTAGTAGTCCAATTTCTAATTTTGTATGTGATTATGGTAATTAACTCCTGATAATGCACCTTGAAAAGTCTAGTGCAGATCAAAGGCACACTAAGATTTTTAAATTGAAAGTACCTTCTTCAACTTCTAGCATGCATATATATATATATAAAGCATTTTTCATTGTAGCAACTGCAAGGATAAATGTGATCCGACCCAGTTAAAGATTCTTATCCGTAATGTATGTACCATAATCCTATCACAAGATTTTATGCATTAGGAACACCTATATGTTAAAACTCCAATTCCTCTGTGTCAAAGTTTGCAACTTTCCAACTTCAGGTGCTCTCTAACTTTCTTTCTTTATTTCCATTATTTTCTTACAAAATGATAATCCATGGGCTTTGAACATTGTCATAACCATTGACATGACGTTATTTTCCACTGAGTTTATTCCTCATAATTTCCCCTTTATCACCCAACAACTTAAACCAACTCCAAATTCACTTCATAACACTGTAATTGGCTGCTTAAACCCTAAGCTGAAGGACACCAACAACCTCAAAATCCCACCAAAGGTAAGAGCTTTGGCTGAACAAGAATAACTCATTCATCTTTGGATTTTAAAAAGATTCATATCTTGAAATTGATTAGTAAGTTTTGCAAGGCAGACAAGCATAATGAGTCACTTTACTTTCTTAAAAGCATGTTTGATAAAGGTTACAAGCCTGATGTTGGTATGTGCACCAAGCTTATCAAAAGGTTTATTAATTCAAGAAAAATAGAGAAGGCTATTAAAGTAATGGAAATTTTGGAAAGATATGGTAAACTTGATGTTTTTGCTTATAATGAATTGATTAGTGGGTTTTGTAAGGCTAATCAAATTGAAAATGCTAATAAAGTAAGTGATAGGATGAATAGTAGGGGATTTTCGCCTGATGTTATAGATTGGGAGTTTGTGTAGTATGGGAAAGCTTGATATGGCTGTCAAAGTTTTTGAAAAATTGTTGAGAGACAATTGCAAGCCAATTGTGTTTACCTATACAATTTTGATTGAGGCAACCATTCTTAAAGGTGGGATAGATGAAGCTATGATGCTTTTGGATGATATGCTATCAAAAGGACTTAAATCTGATACTTTTACTTACAATGCAATAATTAGAGGGTTATGCAAAGAAAGGGACGTGGGACAAGCTTTTAAGCTCATTAGAAGCTTGAATTCAAAGGATTGTAAACCAAATGTAATTACATACAATATATTGTTACAACCACTTTTGAATCAAGGGAAATGGAATGAAGGGAATAAACTAATGAGCGAGATGCTTTCAAGAGGTTGTAAGCCCAATGCTGCTACTCAACATTTTGATTGCCACACTATATTGTGACTGTAAAATTGAGGAAACAGTGAACTTATTAAAGTCCATGAAAGAAAAGGGTTTAAGGTCAGATTCTTATTGTTACGATCCATTGATTGTTGTTTTTTGTAGAGAGGGAAGATTAGATTTAGCAATTGAATTTTTGTGTCGGATATCATTAACTATAATACAATAATGATTGGTTTGTGTAAGACAGGAAAAGCTGATGGTGCTTTAGAAGTCTTTAGAAAACTAGACAAAGTGAGCTATCCTCCAAATATTAGTTCTTATGACATAATGTTCAATGTGTTGTGGAGTTCTAGAGATAAATATATAACCCTTAGAATTAACCAAGGAATTGATCCAAATGAGATAACTTATAATTCACTTATTTCATGTTTATATAGATATGGAATGGTGGATAAAGATATTGAGTTGTTGGTAGATGTGGAAAGTAGTAGGTTTCAACCTAATATTGTTAACTATAACACTATTCTTCTTAGGTTGTACAAAACAAAAAGAGTTGACTAGCAGTAATGACTGAAAAGGGATGTCGACCCAATGATTCCACTTACACCCTGTTGATTAAAGGTATCGACATTACAAAATCACGAACTAAAGCTATGGAGTTGGCTCATTCCCTTCATAGTATGAAAGTTATATCTGAAGATTCATTCAAATGTCTAAACAAGACCTTCCTTTTGTTTGACGTTTACAAAGATCTCACTTTCTCAAATGTTAAAGAATAGCTTATGTTGCTCCAACTTCATAGTTTTTGTTGTTTGAAATCACCAATTGGTTGTTTTAAATCTGATGTGGCCTAATTCTTTTAGTGGCATTAAAGAAACAAAAGGCATAAGGAATTCACATTATTGATACCTGGGATACTTTTCTTAAAATGTTTTGTCAAAAATATTTTTTTGTGATATGTACTGATAGAGATCAAGATGCTAGCAAACCTTCTCAAGATCCATTACAAGGAATTGGAGGTCCAATGATTAGGGCAAAAATTAAAAGAATGAAAGAAGTTTTGCAAGGATTGATCATCGAGTTGCAAATATCTTCTTCAAATCAAAATCAAGTCTTTTATACTTTAATTGCATGGGAGGAACCTCAAAAAAAAAAACTACAAATCAAAAGAAACTTGTTTAAAGGCAAAAACATGACACACGACCATGCTTTTAAGAAGCACAATCATGCATGCAACCATGCTTCATGGTGACAACATTAGACAGAAAGTGGTCGCACAACCATGCGCGCGACCATGCACCAAAGACAAGTGACAAATTCATTAGGATCGCGCAAATACACGGTTATACATCTCGAGCTGCAATTCATGATTCTTCTTTTATTAGCCGTTTTTGAGTTTTCTTACTTATTTTTTAGCAAGTATCTTGTCTAGAATATATTTCCTACTTAGATATAACTTTTGTTTAGGAATATAAAACCTTTTATATGTAGGCAAACTCTTTTTGTAAGGCTTTATATAAGCCATAGCCTTGTATTACGAAATTAACTTAATCTTTACTCAATTTTATTGAGTTTAGAAAGTTTATGTTTTGTTTCTTGTGTTCTTAGTAGAATATAAAATTAGACTTATCAAATGAGTGATCAACCTTTTTGGCATCTTCAAGATTGAGGTTTTAAAAACTTAGTTTCCTTAGAGTTCTAATCTTTTGATCGACAACTTAATTTCTAAGCTTTCTTGAGCAAAGTAATAATTCATATAAAAAGCTCCTATGACAGTTCTTTTAGTGGGTTCTTTATCATGTACATTAAGAGCATAATATTGGAGTACATAGTTGGAGAAGCAGCCGGTCAGATTCAACGATTGTTTGGGTGATCATTCAATTTTGTATTGATTTAACTATCACATATTGCATTCAATTTTGATGATATGTTGAAAGAAGATTCATCTCTGTGCAAAACTCAATGGAGAACAATACTGTTGTCCATGACAATGTGTTTTGGTATTTCTCTTTATCATGTATTAATTGCAGAGTTTACAGAATGTTCAGTTTTAGTACGAGGCTTAAGCTTTTGCATTTAACAGGGTTCTTTCTATCATGCTTTCAAAAGGAGCTGCCTTTATATATTGCGTAAATTATTGGTTCTTGTTTTTGTATTTATTTGGTAGCAGGACATAGGTCCGTCACTGTCTGATTTGAATAGAAAAGTTGAATTGAATCTACTAATTCGGTTTGATTGACTCAATAAATTAGTTCAATTTAATTTTTTTAAAAAAAATTTAGTCAATTCAATTCTTTTTTATTTTATTTTTAAAATTGAATACATTAAATTTTTTTCGTAAAAATAATTAAATAAATGACATAAATGTGATTTTTTAAAAATAAATTAAATTTACTCTATATATACCTATATAATTAATATATAATAAGTTTTAACATGTCTTTCGGAAAATAAAATGCAGCAAAAAATTCAGCCCAATACCAGGCTAACTCAATATGATTTAGGATCATTGGCAGAAAAGTAACATTTTTTTTTTTTTTTGGTTGCTGCTGCTGCTGCTGCTATTGGCGTATAATAGCTAGAAATCTTGATCCACAGGCATGCGAATTTTTCAGAGCAAACATCAAAAAAAAAAAAAAAAAAATGCTAACTAGGCAAATATCAACCCTGCAACATGCTAAAATACTTCAAACATGCCATTGAAGTTGAAAAGTTCCCAAGGTCAAGTCAGGAAAGAAAAGCTACACTCTGGCATCAAAACCTCTCTTACATACCGTCAGTTAATGCAATAGGATGTGATCTTTAAGAACCTTTTTGTGTATCAACTTCTTGTGCAATTCATTCGCCTCTTCCAACATACCAGCATCTGCAAGAGCTTTACTAAGTGCAGAATAAATCTCTTCATCTGGCTTGCGTCGACTTGAGATCATCATTTCTAGTACCTGTATTGCAATATCCACTTTCTTTTGTTTGCATAATCAATCAATCACCACTTTGTAAGCACTACTATTGATTCTGTGGTCCCTCTTTACCATCTCCCTTAGTATCTGCACAGCATCTTCAACTTTATTTGCCAAGCAAAATCCCCAAACCAAAGAACGATGGGTAATACCATCAGGACTGATTCCATTTTCTATCATTTGACTGTATAATCTCAATGCTTTATCTATATAACACCTTCTAGTCAATCCATCAATGATAGTATTATAAGTAATCAACCCAGGAGGACAGCCACTAAGGCTCAAAAGGCCGAGTAATTCAAGGGCCTCATCCAACATTCCTTCTTTGCATAGTGCACCAAGGAGAGTGTTATAAGTGACAACGTCAAGCAAGCAATTTTCACAGATCATTTGGTGAAAAAAGTCAATGGCACGATCCACAAGTCCAGACTTGCTCAACCCATTAATTAGTGTGCTGTAGGTAACCACAGTTGGAGGGTGCGAGGCTTCTTTCATAATTGCAAGGACATCATCTACTTCATCCCATAACCCAGAACTGCAGAGAGAATGGAGAAGCGTATTGTATGTTATAGCATTTGGCTCCATACCATGAGACAGAATGCTATAAATGATCAACATAGCATCTTCATACTTCCTTTTTTACAATTAAACCAATGAATTGAAGGTAACAAGATCAGGATAACAGCCCTTAATTGCCATATCCTCCAGTACTTCAACTGCTCTAACAGTTCCACAATGCTTGCGGACTAGCTCAACAAGAATAGTGTAGGTTATTAGATATGGAGGGCATCCCCGCCTTAAGTGCTCCTTCCAAAATTTAATAGCTTGATCAAAATTTCCATTGTCAAACATGCTACAAATAATTCTATTATAAGTGATCACATCTGGAAGGCAACCACTCAAGCTCATAATCTCCAGGAGACCAATGGCAGATCTTAAGTTTCCTCTCTTACATAAGCCTCCAACCATCATATTGAAGGTAATAACACCTGGAACTCCACCGGACATAATCGTGATATTAAGAACCTTGGCAGCTTTATCTATCTGCTCAACTTTCACAAGGCCCCTGTGTAAGTTTGTGCAACATATGAATTGAGGGATTTGGTTTCTACATGCCATAATATCTATGAGCTTTAAAGCATCCACAAGTCTCCCCTTGCTGCAAAAATGCTGAAGGGTTTCATTGTTTGTTTCCTCATCATTGTCAACAAAAGGTCCAACAATAGACAACACTGGAGACCCATGATCCTTTGTACTCACTTGCTCCCCGAATTTTCTCCATAGACCCATTACATTAGTTTCAGAGCTCCAATCATCTTGATCACATTCATCAACTCTATCAATGCAAACACTTCTTTGCAATCCTCTGCACTGCAAAGGAAACAAAGTTCTTCTTGACTGCAGATCTTCTGTCCACTGTAAACATGACTGGCTTTGATAAATGCATTTCATTGAAGAGTTCAGATCAGAGACTAACACTTTCACTCTAGAACAACTGAGTTCAGCTTGCTTGAAGGATGCACACAAGCCATGAAAACAATGGATTTCTACTATAGAGTTCTGAGGGGAAACTTTATAACTCATTTTCTCCGGGCCACTAAATATAATGATATCTGATCTTAGAAGGATGCAAAATCATCAGTTCAATAACTTGTTCCTATGCATTAGCATTGTTTTCCCAAGGAAAGGACAATTTGCTAGCTTCTATGTTTCATCTCCAACAGAGACTATACTCCACTTTCTCTGATTTTCTCTTATGTAAATCAATACCACTGTAAAATTGAACGCCAATAAAATCAAACACATAATGTCAAAAATAAATAAGGAAGACAGAAAAAACAAGAAGAACAAAAAACAAGTTTGACACATATGATATAGTCAAAATACATCAGAAAAAGATACAGAATGAAAAATTGTTCTAATCCTAAAATCCAGAAACTCATTTCACAAGAATGCAACCATACCCAGCAATTCATTCATGAAAAAGCACTAGCGGCAGAATTAAGCTTCAGGGACAATAAAAGCAGACGACTGAACTCAGTTGAAAACGTTAGCAAAGCAAACTCATATGCATAACAAACTTTAAAAACTTTCGCATCCCAAATTCAATATACACTAAAAACGAACTAACCAGAATCCCAATAATACAAAATTCTTTGAATCCCCCTGTACTCTTGAAATTCAGTTCCCAAATTCAAACAAAAAGCATAATCCAGTACAAATAAAATTAGATTAAAGCCCACAAAAAAAATCAGTGTAGGATGAAGAAAACACAACAAATTGAAGAATCCAATAGAAAATATCAGCAAAGAAACATAGACTTCAAATTTCAGCACGGTAAAAAAATGTCCCTAAGCCAGAATTGAGAAACGATACAATGGGTAAAGCCTTAATGAGATAAAAAGATAATTCAGTTCAAAGTGGGAAGCAAAACGAAGTACTACTACCTTTGCACTTTGTGGTCTCTTGCAAGCCTAAACAGGCTTGACGGGGAGAGACGCTTTTGTCCATTTTTTTTGTTGGTGATTAGCGGTGTGACGTTAATAACTAGGGTATTAGCGGGTATAAGTTAAACGAAATTGCAACAGGTCCTTGGACTGTTAAACATTTGAATCTATGGTCCTCGAGTCGAGAAAACTGACGTTTTAAAAAAATGCTTTTGCTCGACGACCGCCTATGTCTGCCAAACGACACCTATCGGTTAATTCATTCATTCAATTTTGCATGAAATGACTTTATCCAATTTATAAATTTTTTAATAATTTTTATAAAGCTTATAAATTTATTAATAATTTTTAAAGATTTTATTTTGAAAAATCTATAAAAATTTTGAAAAGTTTTGAGAGATTATGAAAGAAAATTTTTTAAGATATTTTATTCTCAAAAGTCATTTAAAGTCTACAAAATTCTATTGATTTTAAAAGTGACTTTTTGAATACAATAAAATTTTTATGACTTTATAAAATTATAATTGAATACACCAGATTTTTATAGGCTTTTTTAAATTTTTTATTAAATATTTCTAATTTTTATAACTTTTTTAAAAATCTTTAAAAGATTTTATTGAGTACTCTAAAATTTTAAAAAACCTTTAAAAGTCACTATTAAATACTCATAATTTTTAAAGTTTATTAAATTTTTTAATTATCATAATCCAATACACTTTATTTAAATGATCGATTCAAAGAAATCTTCTTGTGTTTCTTAAAATAAGTCAGTCGTGATTAAAATTAAAGGTGTAATAGAGTCTAATTTTGTTGAATTGAGCTCAAATTTAATTATGAAATTTGAAAATGCATGATTGCATTTTATTTCTCACTGTTAAATTTGGCTCCATGAAATATTCAAAATGTTTGTGCTTGACGAGTCTTAGCTCAACTAATCATTTAAAATTTTTTAAAATATTAAATTTAAATTTAAATAAGTTTGATTTAAACTTAAAATCTAGATTGGCTTTATTCACTTTAGTTATTTATATAAATTTATGAAAATAAAAAATAAGAAAGATAAAATAATAAATTTTGATTAGGCTTGAAAATCATTCAAATTGAATATTTTAGTATTTCAACTTAACTCAATAAACTACTTAAATAGTTAAAATTCAATCTTGATTCAATTAAATAGTAAATCGATTTTGTGAATTTTTTGAAGAATTTCGAGTAACTTCAACTATCTCAATTCATTCACGTCATATTTAAAAAGGGACTTTTGCACCACTGTTAGATTATTAGTGAAATCATTTTAATTTTTATGTATTTATCAGTAATATTTTTAAAATTAAATAAGTATTTAAATAACTGATTAATTAATTTGAAAACTGATTGATTAATTTTAAATCTAATAAATTTAATTGATTTAATCAATATGATTTAATAAGATATTATTTTAAAAAAATAAAGTAAAATATATAACAAATATTTAAAAATAAAAAATATATATTAAATAACAGATATTTTAACATTTAAATTTTCAATGAAAAGAGTAAATTTTTTATTTTTTAAATATAACTTTACTTTTAAACTAATTTGATTATATTCATTAATTTTAACTGACTTTTTAATTAATTAATTTTTAATCCTTAATTAATCAAACCGATTCTCAATTTTACAAATCGGACTGGCCGGTCCTGAAACACTGGTTATCAGTTGTCCCTCATGCTATCTCCTTTTCTACCCCGTGTCCTTCTTCCTATTTCTCTCTTCACTAATCAATACCCTAAATCGCGATTAGTTCCATAAATAATTCACTAATCTAAGAGCCAAAGATGATGCAGCAGCAGGGTGCCGACTTGGCTCATCTACAGTCCACCATGCAGGCCATCGAGCTCGCTTGCTCTTCCACCCAGGTGAGGTCCCCTAATTTTCCTATTTCTCACTTCAAAAAAAAAAAAACTAAATCAGATCAAATTTAATATCATCTAATGTTTCATATACGGCTGCAGATGCATATGAATCCGACAGCGGCTGAAGCAACTATTCTCTCGCTGAATCAGTCCCCCCAGCCGTACAAGGTGTGCCAGTTCATTTTTGGTACGCGACGCGAAAATGAAATATAATTTGTTTAGTGTTTTTTTAAAAAATAATAATGATAATAACTTTGGTGGTTTTGAAAATGAGTGAAGAGTTGATTTTTTTTTTTTTTTTTAAATTATTAGAGAATTCTCAAGTTCCAAACGCGAGGTTTCAAGCGGCTGCAGTAATTCGAGATGCTGCTATTAGGGAATGGGGTTTTCTATCCGGTGATGACAAGAAAAGCTTGATAAGGTACTCACTCAAATATACTACTATTCGTGCAACTGTTGTTTGTTGATTGCACTTTTTGTTTCCAGTTTTTGTCTATGCTATGTTATGCAATGTGCGGGTTCGCCAAAAGGGTATGTCCGAGCTAAGGTTTCTTCTGTAGCTGCTCAACTGATCAAAAGGGGATGGTAAGCTACATTTTTTTAAAAATTATTTTAATTTTTTAATTAGTTAAGAGAATGTATGATATATCATGTGTAGTTCTCAAAGTAACTATTTCTTACTCGTGTTGTGGACATAGGCGATTTCCTAGATTATATTACATGACATGCTGTGTATCAGCTCCTTATAATTTTCTGTGCCTGTGGCCAACCATATAGTGAATCCATTATTATATGTTGTGAATGGGTCATGAATTTACAGTGCTAACTGTTGTTTCAACCTTGTAAATTTCTTGCATACCTTCAAAATAAGACTGTTGGATTACTGCATTGTATTGGATAAGTGGCACTGAATTACTCCTGCATCTGTATGTCTTGTTCCTCTTGACTATGCTCTTGTCATTTGTTGATTATAAGTGATTCTGTGAAACATCTTGCGTTCTGGATTTTGAATAATGAAATTCTCATTAAGGTTCCTATCATATGTCTGAAAGTTTTCCAATCCCTTATCCACGTAGCTCTGAGTAAATATGAGGTGACTATTGCATAGGATTTCAAGTTTGCAACTAGAGAGATTCATGACTTCTATTTTTCTTTTTGCGATGTGGACAAGTTAATTCCTCAGTAGTCATCTTTGGAAATATTTTTATGTAGGCTTGATTTTACAGCTGTTGAGAAGGAGAGATTTTTTTGTCAGGTATGAATGCTGTATTTTCACCCTTATGACTTGTCTGTTTTTTCTTAATTTCACACGCTTATAAATTTAGGTTGCGCATTAGAAGAGGTTGGTTTCTTCTTTCATGCCTTTGTGCTGATGTTTTTTTTTTTTTTTGAGAATTGATGCACTCTTCTTTTCTGTACTTTATACCATATGATGCAAACACGGTTGATGTACAGCATCAGATGAACAGCTTTTAGTTTATAAGAGCATCTAATATTCTTAGGTATCAGCTTAGAACTTTGTCGAATCTCCTTTTATGCAGTTATTAAATTAATTACCTATCAGATATTCACGAGTGTTACCTTGTTTGTATTTTCAATCTAATTGCTTGATTGGCCATTGCATCTCTTCTTTGATGTTCGCATACAATCATGTTGAATTCCCACTGATGAACTGCAAAATTTCAGTGGGCCAAGTTAGTAGCAACTATTATTAGTTTGTTACTACCAAAGTGACTATATAAGAGGAAATGTTTTGCAAATAGACAGATGGATCTGTTACTTTTAGGATTAATTGAACAAAAAAAAAAGCGACCTTTGTACTGTTTGTTTTCCTATCTGTACAAATACATGGCTACTTAATCTTACATGTTAAGTGAATCATTAATTTGACCAAGATGTAACGTATCAATGACTGCATCACTGTTAGTCTTGTTACTTTTCTAGAAATACTTTTGAAAGGCCCAATCAAAACTACCCAACATGTTGCTTTGGCTACAGTAGCGTCTGAGATCTCAAACAAGTCTTACCTCTAGGAAGAATTTTATGGAAAATTATGCCTAGTTGGTTCTTGATAGTATAAATAATTCATCAATATGCTGAGAAGTTAGTGTGCATCCTTCACTTGCACTTTGCACAAATCAGTCCTCAATAAGCAGTATTTATTAGCATTCACTAATGGTTCATAAGATTATCCTTTTCTGTTTTCTCTGAGATCACCTAACGGAACCCTATCTTCCGTGATAGTTGAAATTTTAATAATCCTAACAAGTGCACTAGTTATCAAGTAATAAAAAGATAACATTCCCACGAGGATTTAATAAAATAAGTACTAAAATTATAGTCAACTTATGATTATTTGGACAACCGAATTTAAAATAATAATTAAATTATGAAAATTTAAAATAAATAAATTATGAAAATTTAAAGACTAAAAGTAAATAAAATGAAAGCAATAAATAATTAAAGTTGCAACAATCAAATTTAACGAACTAAGACTATTGGTTCATCTAACCACTCTAATGGATTTCAATTAATTAAATTCAATCAAGATAATTTATTGTTTTCATAAGCTGAAATTTTTTTCTAAAATTACTTAATATTCCCTCCAAAGATGTATACTACTCCTATCAAGTAATTTTTAGATCCCTTTATAGAGTTTTTAAGATAAAAAACACATTAAACTCTGTGAAAAACATGTAAAATTAAATGAATCATGTATATATATTAATATATATCATTTAATTCAGACCATGAATTATATAGTCAATTATGTAAAATCTTTTTCCAATTCATTCATATAAACTACATTAATCAAGATATAATCAAATTCTGAATAGAATTAAACACAATAATTCATGGATAATATGAAAATAAAAATATTTTGATTGAATGAAATAAAAATCAATCTATTGTTGTGATAAGGATACTGTTTTTGCCGCAAATTATGCTTTATCTCTTTTTGTCTCAAAATTGAAGAATTTTGCAAATTGATGTCTAATCTCTTCTTGCTAATGATAATTCACCTGGAATATCAATTTTAAATTTCTTAAATATAAAATTCAAATTAAAATTGAAAATGAAGCACACAAAATGGGAAATTCATCACAATTAAAATATGCATTTTTATGCCTTATCACTCCATATCATTTGAAGCCTGAAGTATAGCCAAAAGATCAGCTTGATTGTTGAGTATTTCCAACTTCATGAGCAAGGCCTACAAGCCAGGACCAATGATCATTGCATAACTCACCCCTTTCTCAAGCAAGCTGAGTTTCCCCTTTAGATACTCAATCAGAGTTGAGTCTAACACCCCTCATCTCGGACTTTCAAACTGATTGATCTCTCTTGTTTTTTACCCTTGTTGCTATTCAAAACTAAGAGATACTTAAGTCTTGCATCAAATTTTTGTGCTATTTCCAAGATTCCTTTCTCATTCTCTATCTGTTTCAAGAATTAAGTTGCTAGATGAAAAAACGAATTCCAGCTGAGGCCTCGCCATTCCCAAAAAGTCAATTTGTCACTAGTGAGTTTGGCTTAGTGGTATTGAAGTCGTTTCTCTCTTGTCAACCAGATGTCATCCTATCAGTAAGAAAATGGTTCTGATTCAATGTCATTTTTTTGATTCAATATTTTGGTTATTTTTCTTAGAAGATGATTGTTGTTGACCAACATCACTGACATTCTGTAGGTCAGTTGCTTGTTGGAGCGGCTGCGTGGCCCTGCCAGTGCCTCTGAACCTCGAACCCAGAGAGATCTTTATGAGATGGGATTCTCTGTGATGAACCGTGTTTTGATTCTTCTTGAAGTGTACAAACATGAGGTACCATAATGCATGAATCTCTGACAGCATAATAAGTCATATCTGAATGTATGGCTCCTTTATTTTTAGATTCTCCATTTCTAATTTGACCTCGTGAACACTGCAACATTTTGCTAGTATCATTTTATGATGATCAGTTGCTCACTTATTATTATATCTGTTGTATGTGCTGATAATTTCTTTGACAAATAGACTAAGTTCTATTTTGATTTACATCTGCAGATATTTTGTTCTGTGTTTTCTGGTTTTGACTACTAAATTCTTATGTTTGTTATATTTGTGGTCACTTCAATTTTCTTCTATGAAATAATTCCTTGTGTTACAGTTTAAGCTTGGTCCATTTATCTTGGCTGAAAAGTTTAGTGACTGGTGCTAATGTTTGTTTATTGCTTAGTCTGCAGTTGTTTATCTGCTACTCAAGTTTGTTGTTCATCTGGTGGATGGGCAAATATCCTACCTCAAGGCTAAAGAAACTGCTGCTGTTATTGAATTCTGCATGCGTTTGCTTCAGCTCTATTCATCCCACAATATTGGCAAGGTAACTATTGCAATTGTTTCTTTGGTCTGATAAAGGCAGCTCATGTTTTCCTGAAAATATAATTTCTTAACTGCAAAGTTGCCAGTAATGTTGCATTTGCATTTGAAGGGTTCTCTAGAATTTTGTCTTTTCCTTTTAGTGATGCAGTTCCTCTTTAGTTTCACAAAATAAGATTTGCTATGTGCATTGATGTGGTTGTTGTTTCTTAACATTTGACTTTTCTCCATGTGGGGAGAGGATTTCTGTTTTTGAGTTTCAAAGCAATTGATAATGCTCGAGTAATTTTGATAACTATCCATTACTGCACCATCACATTATGAGTTCTGTTTGATGCCAAAATAAACTAAAGAACTCATAATTCAATCTGTTTTTTGTTGTGTCTATTGGCAACTGTTTAGTGTCAATCTCTAGGCTTCTTTTGTGTGCCACACATTTTCATGTGGTTTTGAGTAATGTGTTGCTCCACAGACTGCATTCCTGTTGACCAAGCTTTACATTCTATTTGAGTAATGAAAACAATGGTTTTTTTTTTTTTTTGGTGCATAAATGATAAAGTTTCCTGTTTTAAGCTCCTGTTTGGTCTTGTGGTCATATTGACTGAGTGGTGGCTAAAAGCGTTTACACCATACACACATCCTGTACCTCTAGTGGAATCATTCATAACCACTTAGGGAGCTGAAATTTATCCTGATCCTAAAAACTTGAACTGTAGCCTCTGTCCTATAGTACGGAGGGACGCCTTATTAGTTGCTATTGTAGAAATTGTATTTGTCCCACATTGCTAAGTTACCAGCTGTTGTGGTGTATATATATGAATTAGACATCCTCTTCCTTTGAGTTAGTTTTTGAAAATGAGTTCACTCAAATCCATTTAATATGGTATCAAAGCCATGTTTTTGTCTGTGATAATAGGTTTGGACCCCAGTCCATTCGCATGTCACACGGTGTTAGAAATTGTATTTGCCCCACATTGCTAAGTTACTAGGCTATTATGGTATATGTGTGTGTGTGTGTGTGTGTGTGTGGACATCATCTTCCTTTGAACTAGCTTTTGAGAATGAGTTATATCAATTCCATTTAACAACTATATTGTTCAAAACTCATTTGCTCTCCTGTTGCAGTTTCAATAAAATCTTAAATTCTTTACTGATTGCTAGCATATTTTTGCTTTTGACTTATTTAGCATCCTGTATTTTGCAGATATCAGTGTCTCTTTCGAGCAGCTTACTTAGTGAAGCAAAGACTGAGAAGTATAAAGATCTACATGCTCTTCTTCAGCTTCTTTCAAATCGTTGTTCAAAAGATCTGGTACGCTTTTCTTTTTTTCCTCGTCCTTATCTTCTTCTTCATATCTTATTGTCATTATTAAGGGAAATGCAGGGTAGAGACTCATAAATTGAACAAAATGTGAAAATTGCAGGTCGACTTCTCATCAGATTCCATTGAGACATAGGGGACAAATATATATGAGATAAACTTTTACATAATATCGTGTATAAGGATCAGATATTGGTTTCTCATGGATTGGCTTGCACGTCGTTTTCTTTGGTCTTCACATAGTTACACCATTGATTTCGTTGGGGCTGCTGAAATACCCCAAGCTTTGTCATGATGTAAGAGTTCTATTGATGATGAGATTTACAGCTGCAGTACTTTATTAAAAAACTGAAAAATGGTCTATGCTTGTGCAGTACTTCTCACTGCTATAACATATGTTGGAGGTTTATCCTGCAGCTAAATAGTGAAGCTTTTGCTCATGTACTTGGAACTCTAGACTTCGGTCTTCATCACCAGGTACATGACATGACATTCTATTATTGTCTATTTGAGGCAACAAATATGGTTTAGTACTCAGTATTTTTCATCCATGTTTTGCAAGTCATTGACTCTTATGAGTCTCTACTTAAATATGCTGCCTCCACGTACTCTTATGGTTGAATTTTAGAATTTAGATGTATAAAAGAAAATTGGCATGTCAGCTTACTTGTGGTTAGTGGGCATATACAAGAGAATTGTTTGCTAAAACCTTCTATATCATGAAAGCTGCTTAGGCGTTGTAGCTAAGCTATTACAGTTTTCCTTGTACTGGAACAGGATACAGAAGTAGTGAATATGTGTCTGAGAGCTCTTAGAGCTCTTGCTTCCTTCTACTACAAGGAAACACATGCTGGAAAAAAAGGCTGGGGCGCACATGCCATGGGTACTAAAGATCCACAAGGCAATTTGCAGGAAGGCATCTTGAGTCGCTTCCTTATACTGTTAATGCAGTTGATCCTCTTTGAGGACTACAGGTAATTAGTTTTATTTAATGTGTTATTGAGTGAAGGCAAAGATTGATATATTATATATAACCAATAAAGCTTGTCATTAATTTATCTGTATTCTGAGACTAGTTTTGCTTCTGTTTCTGTCTCTGTGACATACCTTTTATGTTTTATCTGTGTATATTTCCAGTCCCAATCTGGTCAGTCCTACAGCAGATGCTCTCTTTCCATTGATCCTCTGTGAACAAGACCTATACCAGGTATTGCCTCAATTGACACTCGTGCGCATGTAAGTATGCCTTTGCAGGCTCATTTGTTTGAGTTCATTTGGGAGGTTCAAGCCAAAATTGTTGACCCACATTGGTTTCAAATACTTGATTTACAATTTATAATGGAATGCCTGTGAATTATAATCGGTATACGGGGTAAGAAGTATCTGACTGAGAATCTCTCTTTTTGTGTTCAAGAATTAGATTGTGGGGTGTAATTAGAGGAATCATTCTAATGCAGGGGGCACAGTATCAAAGAAATTTCGCGGAATGATGGCAGAAACTGCTTAATTGTATGATTGGCAACGCTAAAACTACACTAGTGTCATTGTTGATACTGTGCACTCCTATTAATGTCTTACTTCTTTAATGTGTTGTCCGCATTAAATGTAGACGGGGCACTGTTGTGCGTCCACATGCACGTGTCTGTCTCTGTTAATGTGTTCTTTAAATTTAGGCTTTTGATAATTTGATGCGAAGAATTCTTTTGGTGCAGAAATTAGCTAATGATTTATTCAAGAGGACCAAACACTCAGATCAAGGCTGGCAAATGCATTACAATCCCTCACAAGTTCCAATCAGCTCTCATCCACACTAGATCGTATAAATTTTCAAATATATAGGAAGAATATAAACAACTTCTTGATTGAAGTTCGTGGGTTTCTGCGGACTGTGTGACATATACAGCCATTGTGTAATTATTGTGATCTTTTGTTTTCTCATTTTTTCTATTGCAAAATTATAGTTTGGAATCAAGCAACATACCTGTTCCATGGCGTATAGAAATAGAGAAACAGAGGAATTTTCAACGATTAAAAAAGAGAGAAACATAGCTGAATGCAGCTTGATGCAGGGCAGAAAATAGAACAAGAAGTTTGTTTTCTTCTTTCCCTTGTTTCCTTGGATCATATCCTGCCTTCATGGTAGACCTGGGACATTTTGTTCTAGTAATAGTTTTTCCTGAAACCGGGGTCCTCGTTGGATGTTTTTTATAGGGCAACAAACCAAGATTGTTAATCATAGATTGTAAAATTAAATCGTAAAATTATTATAGATTAGAAAAAATAATTTTCAAATATACATATAATTAGAAGGATATTTATTAATCTTCAATTCTCACTTGACACTATTTTTATGTTTTATTTAATATATTATATAATAACTAGGGGAAATTATTTATGATATTTCATTAATATATATATAATAAGAAAAATTAGCTTCACTGGTATTATTAAATAATATTTGATTAGTATTCAAGTTATACTCATAAATTTAAAAATAACATTATATGAATAAATAAAACTAAAAAATTGTCACAGGAGTTTATTCACGAGTTCATCAAATTTACTATATATTAACTCATGAGTTTACTATGATTTTATACAAAAACGTTTTTGCAGACAAATTAACTCATTTATTTGAATAAAAAATGAAAACTCGCAAATTTGTACGAATTGACTAACAAATTCAACAACTATGCTACAAATGAATCAATTACTAGTGAATAGTTTAAAAGTTTGGCTCGATAAAAGCTCATTTGAGAGCAAATGATTCAAACTTGTTTAACAAACGAGTTCGAGTGTAAATAAAAATGTGTTTAACTTATTTAAACTCAAGATCAACTCATTTATAGATTTGTGGTAAACTTATTCAGTAGACTTAATTATAGGCTCAGAATATGCTCATTTAAATATGTTGTTTATATTTATTTATGAATCTTGTAAATTTTATATTATTCAATTTATAAAATTTATAATTATAAAATAACACTTAAAACATACATTTCATTATATAAATAATTAAAAGAAAAATAAATTTTACTTGACATATTAAAATATATAAAACATTATAACTTTAATATTTATGAAAAAAATTAGTTACAATTTAATGTTATTTAAAAAAAAAATCAAACTTCCATGAAAGCTTGATTAGGACCATATACAAATTAAATATATTTGACTCAGCTTGATCAATAGACTAATCGAATTTTAATTTTAATTTTATTTAATAAATAAATCAAACTTAAATCCAAATTTAACTCAATTTGTTTACAGCCCTAATCGTTGCTTTGCAAAACGGATAGTGCAATTCAGCTTTGACTTAAGCGCACAACATCGCCGCTGATTCTTTTTCAATTAAAAATAAAGGTATGAGGTACACGATTTTGGAAATTCATCATCATTTGTATTCTGCACGCAATTGGGTGGGCGGGTGGGTGGTTACGTCCAGCCCACATATTTGAGTTGAATGCTTAACCCCCCCCGCCCCGTTTTCAATGTGCACAACCTGAGACATCTATGACCATAATCATTCGTCACTGAAGAAAGAAATCTGTCGCTAATTGTTCGAGAACCTACCATTTAGCGTTTGGAAACCGATCCAGAGATTATACTTAAGAAGAATGAAAATAATGGCCACGCGCTCTCTCAAACACATGGCCCCCTATCAAACGCAAGCCCGCTAGAGGAAAATCCCCAAAAGCATGTCCAATATTGCATTGAAGAACAAACGTACAGAACTAAATTATGTACGAAATTACTCACTGATTGTTTAGAATATTATGTATGAAATTATTCTACATTTGCCTGGCTTAGCATCAATGGAAAAGGATACAGATAGGAAAATTAAAATCACGATGGTCTGATACCAGTATAGTGGTGGTGCACTCTCTCACTTGTGCAGTACACTCTTCTTGAGAAGCTTCGGTTTCTTCATATTTTGGTTCTGCCATCATGAAAAAACAATGACATGAGTATAAAAGAGCTGAATAATCATTCCCACAATGCCCCTCCTTCTTGCATTTGCGAGACTCCCGATGAGAAACAAGGCCCACAAAAACACCAGGTATAGCATTTGCACAACAAAGAAAAAAAAAATAAAAGGAAAAACGTTGCCTTTTGTCTTTCTACTGCCTCATAATCTGTCCTTTCCTTCCAATTGCTCTTGCGTAACTTAATAGGTCGATTTCCAACATATTTACCTGAGACAAAGTCAATAAGAAAATCAACATACCCATTGCAGAATTGCTCCATGCATTTAGCAAATCTTGTATGAATCCATTAAGTTGTAAAAAGCCCAACAGCTATATTACATCAGCAGCAAAATAACAAATATACAGCTAGGGAATGAAAACATGAGAATATTTATGACAAAATGGATAGAAGGTTTAAAACAGACCCGCCCAGCATAGTTGTTCATTTTTGTTTCCATAAGCACAATAGCATAGTTACCAAATAGCAGGTGCTGATATGTAAGAAACAGACAAAGCGTTCTTTTCTTTTTTTTTAAACCTTCTATAATTTAACTCACCATTCATTTCTTTAAGTGCTGCTGCAAGGTCGGACGGGTTTACAAAGCTAACAAATCCATATCCCTTGGTTTTGCCAGTCCGCTTATCTCTGACAACCTATTATATGGTAACATAGAGGCATAAGCCCATATCCTTGACAACCAAAAATACGAGATGAAATCCAAAGATCCACCACCTAAGCACTAGTTGATTAGGGGAAGCAGATTCATCAAAGATCATAGGTGTATAGCCACATTGCTCTCCGATCAAACCATAAGAGACAAAATCAGACACCTCTGCATATTAGAGGTGAAGGAGAAAAAATTTACATAGAAAACAAGATGATAAATGCATACTGCATGCCAAAACACCAACACAGAAACACAAAGAAGGTAAAAGAACAAGAAAGTATTATCTAATGAGGATCCAAGAGCCAAACTCAAACCATATGGAGAAAGTCTAGTTATATCTAACTCTAAAACCCTTTACAAGTCCTCCAGTAAGCAAGTCAGTAAATTCAATATGTTAACTTCTCTAGAGGGGCGGCAAAAACGCCTGAGTCACAAAAGCTAACGAAAAAGTTGTGGATAACAAAATGCTCTTAGAATAAAGATTCCTATGGCTATCAATATAATAGAACCCCACTAGAAAATTTTAATGGCTTACTGACCTGACTCCCAACTTGTTCAAATCAACGCAATCAGCTATATAACTCAATTAGTCCACGAGTCATATGAATATAACCAACTCAAGCACCGGATGTCTTCCAACTGTCCATATTCATGTTAAATAGTCAAACCTGACTTCGTCTATCTTGTGGATTGCATATTCAGGAAAAATAATAATAATAATAATAATAAAACATACACTTTTAGATCCTGAAACTTAAAAGCCTCATTATTTCAAACTCATGTCACAAGCACAAGAGCTTATATATTGGCAGCTTCAGTAATTTTTGGGATGGAAATGCATAGTAGAACATGTTATACAATGAATTGGGAAGGTGCATGTGAACAATAAGTCGACTAGAGACAAAAACTACCTTATGTGCTTCTACAAAAAATCTAAGCAGAAAACACAAAAGTTGACATATGAATTTTTAAAAAAAAAAAAAAAGAAATAAAAAATTCAAGAAACAGAGTAAAATAATAACTTACTCTGGCCATGTTAAAGGAAGGAAACCTGGAAAAGGCTTTTGAAAGAACATCATCATTCACCTCGTTACCAAGATCACCACAAAAAAGTCGATAATCATCTGCAGAATGTTACTGGAGTTAGAATTTGAAATTCAGCAATATCATACAATACAAGACAGACGTCAAAAAAGAAAACATTTGAACACATTCAAACAAACAAATGAGATGAAAAAGCGTGTGAAATGAAGGTGGAATAGGATGAGACATACTTTCAGGCCACTCAGTAAGTGTTGGATCCTCCCAAGTCTGACCAGCAGCTTTTCGAGGAATTGCTTTCTTTTTGGTTTCTTGTTTGTGCTCTATCTCACTGCTAGAAAGGGCTGCTTTCACACTCTCAAGTGCTTCAGGTGTAATAGTTTGCGCATC
>CATIWR010588500.1:0-16668 GCA_949677035.1 Omphalea diandra
AATTCACATACTCCTGTGAATACATCTATATATATATATATATATATAGATATATATATATATATATATATATATATATATATATATATAATTAACATTATGTGTTGCTTAATTCGTGTCACATATAAGAAATTATAATTAATATATTTAAAAATAATTATACTCTTGATAATTATTGGAGACTGCTATTACAAGACTAAATTATTCTCTTTATATTCATGAAAAAAATTGTTGGCATTAGTTATTAATTGCTTTCATCAATTCGTAATGATTTTTTTTAATTGATAGTAAACTGAATTCAACTTAATTAATCAGTCCATTTATTCAATTAATAATCTATCCTATATTAAAAAAAAGAAAAAAAACAAAAATTGAATGCCAAAGTTGGCTGTGGTGTGGGGTTTCAATCTTGAATTTAGAACCTCACGAAGAAAACGAGCATGCAATTGACGAATTATAAAGATTAACGTAATAAAACGAAAAAGACAAGTAGCATACCAAATTGGGCAGCATTTTTCTTGAGATGTGTGACAATTATGGTCAATCATTGTGTTGCGAATCTCTTTTGGAGAGTTAAAACTCAGATTTTTTAATTGCATCGAGCGGAAATTAAAATTTTGATAAAAATAAATAAAAATATGTAAATTAAAATTTATCAATTTTTTAATAAAAAAGATATTGAAAATTTTATATTATTTAAATGAGAAATTAAATCGAGTCATATTATAACCCTTTTAAACTAAAAAATAGAATTGAATTATATATATATATATATATATATAAAATATTTTAAATAAATATTTTAATTATTAATTTTACTAGTTAATCCATTGAATTAGTATTTATTATTAATAATTAATAATTAAACTATTTATTAATTATAAGTAAATATTAAAAATCATTTCAATTAATATTTAATATGTAAGTAATTAGTTATTATTTATTATATTATCACTTATTTATTTTAGTATTTGAATGATTAAAAGTAAGAAATAAAAAATTTATTTTATTTTAGTTCATAAAGTTAAAAAAATGAAAAGCTTAACTTTAATACATTGAAATAATTGAATACTCGAATCGGTACTTAACTTAATCTAATTGTTTTGAAAGAATCGAATTGAACTATTCTGAATTTGTATGAAATCTATTTGAATTAGACTAAGAATTTGAGATAATACCAATTCTCCCTTTTTAAAATCCTCAAAATTTCAATATGATCCTGGAGATTTATAAATCCTCAAACTTAGACTAAACTGTGCTTACCCTTAGCTGTAAATTTGTTGTTTCTTCTGTCCTCTCACAGCCTCTAACCATATCTACGTCTCATCCACTTGGTGAGGCTAACTAGACCTCTCTATTGGTTGAGACATCCTCTCTTTGATACTCACATAATTATCCTTCATAAAATAAAATTATACATACTTAGTTCAAATTATATAAAGAATATTAAAATATATTACTTATATAATGTGTACACGCTTACAAAAGTATTATGTGCCCTAACATCAATATATTATGAAGTATTCTTTTTGTTATGAGTACCATCAAATAGTTCATCAGGGCTTCTCTTCCTTTAATCCTGGTCAGAATAAAACATAAAATTTATAAAGTTACTTCATACATATAGTAATTTTGAATTATTTGAAAATCAAAAATACAAATAAGAATAATATTGACATTTTTTTCATAATGCTACATGTGTGATATAGAACCATCAGTATGACATGCTGGACTTGAGCTAGGTCCTCCTGTCTCATTATGCCGATTCTTAAAGCACTAATCACAATGACACTTAAACTTGGGGTTGTTCCACACTACATTTCACTGTCTCTGTAAGGTGTATTGATTTTGCTTTTTCCTTTCAAATCTTATTCAAAAGATTCGTATGCTGCTCATTAGTTTTTTTTCACTATGTTATCTTTACCAATGTTGTAATTGCCTCATTCCATATAAAGTATTTTTGCAATAAAAATAAAAATAAATAATTTTTATTAATGAGATTGTAAGTTTAGTGACATTTAACTTGAGCTATAATAAGTGTAACATTATTAATCTACTTGTAATAACTTGAACTATAACTGCATGCAATTATATATATATATATAAAGAATGAACTTAAACTACAATTATAACACTATTATTTTACTTTTAATAATAATTTTGGTAGAATTTCAACATGACCTGAGCCTATCAAGAGAAATACAAAAAACCTATTGAAAAACACGTCTGATATCAGTTTAGAATAGCTTAAATACTAGTAATGATAGTCATATTCACAATTATATCACACTGAAAAAGAAATACATAGAAGAATTAACTTGAACTACAATTATATAATTTTGGTAGAATTTGGATATAACCTAAGCCTATCGAGAAAATTGCAAAATATCCGTTGAAAAATAACACAACTACTAGAAACCATAATCATATTCACAATCACATCCAACTCAAAAAATATTTATATAAGAATTAACTTAAACTACAATTAATTTTGATAATAATTTAGTATAATTTCCATATAATCACCTGATGATAAACACTTCTAATACAAATTATCAGTATTATTACTAACTATAAAACCATAATCAAAACCACATACAACTCAAAATTATGATAGAATAGTAACATAACCCAAACATATATATAGAAATGTAAAACACCTATTAGCACACAATTCTAATATTAATTTGTAGTACCATAAATACTGCCAACCAAAAACTATATTAACAATCATATCTAACTCAAATGAGTTACCTAACAAACTAATAGACATCATGTGAAAATGAATGCAACATTCTTATAAATTATAAAAAGCATTTCACCTGAAATTCTTGTTAATAGAACTCTTTGTTTGTGGTGTAACAATCTTTTAGGAAAATCCTTCTTTGTCTATATTATGCTTAAAAATCAAGGTAATCTAATGTGCACATTTATTAGAAAGATGTAACCTGATAAATCAAAGTACAAAAACATATTGCAAAGCATAAGTTGTCATTAACAACCTAGAAAAGAAATTCATACATGAATTAAAAAATAATAATGGTACATGGTTATCATCAAAAAATTGTGATTTTGCATCTTTTGCCACTAATCCCTAAACTATTGGATGAATCTAAAGTTCTAATAGCTATAGATGATGAGGAAGGGCTAATAATAGTTGAAGGAATGGAGTTAATAGATGGATCTAAAGGTACAAATGCCTCAGTAACACGTCTCCTAATGTATGAAAGGTATAT
Organism: Omphalea diandra; assembly: GCA_949677035.1. Lineage (NCBI taxonomy): Eukaryota > Viridiplantae > Streptophyta > Magnoliopsida > Malpighiales > Euphorbiaceae > Omphalea > Omphalea diandra. Next base: position 3,237 of record CATIWR010588500.1, read on the forward strand.
GATCTACTAGTATAACTAGCTCAAGATCAATGGGAGGTGGTGATGTGATCTCCAAGTAGAAGTATGAGGTACTTTGCCATGATCAAAATCACCTTTACCTGATATAGACCCTTGAGAGCATCCAAATTCTCTCATCACCATAACTAATGACATTTAAATTGGAAGAATAATTTATAAGCATTAGACATAAGTAAATTAACTTCACCCATATTATAATTACAAATATCATTGTACATAAATAAAGTACATAAACTAACTTCGCAAATATTACAATTACAACGATCATTATACATAAATAAACTAACTTCATAAAAGGTACAACACTATCAATATCATCAAATTGAACTTCTTCCTCATCTATCTCATCATTTTTATCATCTAATGCTAATTCTAGTTCTGGCTTATCATATATATCAATGTCATCATCTACAATATCAATAAAAGTACTAGTTGGATCATTTAAAGAGCTACGTTGTTTGTTTTTCCTCAATCAATTACATGGATGTCCATCTCATCCTCTTGGAATGGTGTAATCCATAATGGATGAGTTTTGACAAGTAATTCTAGAGTTTCGACAATAGACCTAGCTTTTATTTTACACATAGCTTGCTACTTACTCTTCTCACATCTTAAGCTAAGATAAGTGACAATTTACATGAGTCACTTGGGTCTTGAGAACAAATGGTTCATACCTATTAAATCTTCTTTTATGGTTCACTTCAACAAGCTTATATTGTTCATGCACTTTCATGCCGACATTTGGCTCCAATCACATTTTAATAACACTATTCTCTTTATTGGTAATTCAGGATCCTCCAACTACACAACCTTTCTCAACATACCATAGTAGTCACTTTTATCTTTTCCATAATTTAAGCCTTTAAGTGTAAACATCATTGTTCATAGTTGCTCTAACAAAACCATGATTTACAATGAGAAATTTATACTCATCTACAATATTTCTAGAGAAAGGCTTAATAGTTTACAATAGTCCTTTTATGAGGTCCATTATTAACTTATTCGAGACATTGTTTATTGGATTATGTATCTAATTCATTTGACAATAATAGATGTTAGAATTACAAACCAAAAAAAAGTTATGTACATTTATAAGTAACTATGGTTTTAATATTGGTATTTACATATTTCTTGAACTGTGATACAAATTCACCATCAAGTTTAACATCAACATCATGATAAGAAATTTGGTTGACTTTACCTTAACTTAACAACATAAATGATATAAAGAATGATAAGTGAAAATATTATATAACGTGGTACATATTATTCTGAATTCTTTATTGATAAAATAAAATATATTAAACGCTTATTTAATATAAGTTTCCACTTTTAGGCAAGTTAATAAAATTCATATTTGTGTTGCATGATATTCTTCATCTATTAAATATCTCAATTTACTCATCTAAGTGATCAACTAAAATGTGTAAAAATTGATAGATTTCTTCATGCTCTTTTTTCTCTCCACCATCATCATTATTTTGTGATACTTTTTATGCCTTATATTCATATATGGCTTAAAGTAGTGTGAACAAAAAATGATGATGTTTCTTCAACTAAATACGCATTGCATGTAAAACCTTTAACTTTTACTTTATTTTTCACATTTTTTTCAACTCTTGAAGGTACCTATAATACCTTATATGATCAAAATTACATTCATTTGTATTATCTAAAGTTAAGAAACTTTTTACATGTTCATTTAGAGTTTTGACCTTTCAAATGGATACATCCATCAGTATTGGACTGGACTTGCTATCCTTGCTTCATAAGGTAAATGGATTGGAAGGTGTTCCATGGATTCAAAGAAACTAATAGGAAATATACGCTCCAACTTACACAAAATTATAGGAATACCTCTAGCCTTAACACGTCTTCCTATCTAATGTTGGTAAAAGTTAAATCTTTGAAGAAAATCCTTAACTTTGACAATGGCTACCACACATGTGCTTGTAATAGTTCACGAAATGCTATAGGGATTAACTTCTACATAAACACATGATAGTCATGGTTTTTCATCCTAAAAAACTTCAATTTTCTCATAACCATACATCTGTTCTTATTTGACACATAGCCATCTAGAAATCTAAGGCTTTTTGCCCAATCACACTAGACTTGTTTTGCTTGTTTGTCTAGCATGTAATAAGCTTTGGGATATTTTTTTTTTGTTGCATCATTTTGTGCCAATTCTTAACGTTGACAAAACCCTTTCCAGTATTCTCTTGATGTAGTATTTTTTTTTTTCCCTTTTACATTTATTACTATATTGAACACATTTCAAATGCATTTTTCTCAATATATATTAATAAATGTTACATCTAAATTATGTCAAATGAGATTTGTATTCCAGTAAAGAAAATCCCAAAACATCTTTGCTTTTTCTAGGCATAAATCTTACAAATTTATCCATTAACATCCTTAGTATCCTGTTCTGTAGCCCTAAATTGCTTTATATGATTTAATGTCTCAATACCAAACTTAATAGGTGGAGCCATTTTTGTCACAATTTTATTCTTAATGAAAAAGGTTTTATTCCTTCTAAAGGGATGCTCAGATATGGGTAAGCAAATTTTTAGAAAAATAGAAAAACTAAATAAAATCGATGCTATTCAATTTTTTTGGTTCGATTTATACAACTAATCAGCTCGATTTGGTTTTAGACATTGAAAGACCAAACAACTTGAACAAACTTATTACTAAAACACAGGGTTTCATAATGTAACCCTAGTATTGTATCTGTGTGCTTCTCTTCTTTCCCACCTAGACCCAGTCGCTCCCTCATATTTCTTATTTCCCATCCCGTTTCTCTCACTCACTATTTTTGGCCCCTCTCTCTTATCTCCCATCCATTCTTTCTCAATGGTTTTGCTCCCTTCCTCTCGTCTCCCAACCACTCCTTTTCTTAATGGTTCGTCCTCCATCTCTTGCCTCCTACATAGTCACACTTCCCTCTTCCACTTGCGCTGCCTTCTGACAAGGTAAGGGTTAGATGATCTCGGTAAGGGTTTTGTTGTGAAGAAGTTAGTGTTTCACTACAGTCAAGATTAATTAGGTGAGGTTTTTATTGTTAAGGTGTTAGTGACTTTGTGTACAAAGTATGGATTTCACAAATTTTAATTTGATTTTAAGTTTAAATTTCTTTTTTTTCAGGTGCGAGTTAAAATTTTATGAAATTTTGGATTGGTTTCTTGATGGAATTTTGTTCTGATTTAACACAAAATATATGAATGGAGAGGGAGATAGATGTATGGATTTGAGGTTGCAAAATTGATAACAAAATAAGAAGAAGGATAAAGAGAATTAGAGGAGAGGAAGAAGAAAAGTTTCTTATTTTTTGTTTTATTTTAATTTATGTCTAATGTGGTCAACATGACATTATAACCTTTTTTGTTTGTAATTACTGAAAATCAGAAGCCAAAGCTCAATTTTTACAATTCATAAGTAGCACAGATTTTCTTTTTTAGGAGTTTAGGGCACAAAATTGAAGAATTGATGTTCATATGATTTTTCTGCAATCATGTTCAGTAACTACAAATAAGGTCCTATTCTTGGAGAATGATTTCCTTATTTGATTTATAATAAATTTACATTGTTTATGATATTTATCTTTAATATCTTAAGTTTATCATTAATATATATGTATATATATAATTCTTATTCTAATAATTAATTATATTTTTGTTATAATTATATATTCTAATCTTATTCGAATTTTCAATTATTTCAGTTTTGATTTGGTTTTATGGATTTTTGGTTTATTTGATTCAGTCTATTCGGTTCTTATAAATTTTTGGTTCGGCTTGGTTTATATTGATATTATGTCAGTTAATTTGGTTCAATTTAATTTGGTTTTTATAGATTTTCAGTTTGGTTCAATTTAAATTTTTGTTGAATTGGTTTGTTCGGTTCAATTTGAAGCCCTCAAAATTAGTCGAACTGACTGATTGCACACCCTATGCTCAGATGGTAAAAACTTATGGTGATTGTCAAATAATGATGTTTACCACCCTTCAAAAGAGTAAATGCATTTGAGTCATCCATATAATAAGGACAAGCTAACCTTCCTATAGTACTCCATCTAGACAACATTGAATACATTAAAAAAATCACTAATTGTCCATATAAGGGCCTCGTATCTAAAAATTTTGCTCCTTTGATACATCATATATTTGCACGCCCATATCCCATAAATGTTTTAATTTGAAAATAAGAGGTTGCAAGAATACATCCAAATTGTCCTTTGGATTTTTCAGCCCAAAAAATATTATAGTCAAGAACATATATTCTTCATTCATACACATCCAAAGTGGTCAATTATATGGTGTAATTATAATTGATCGAAAATAATATTATTGTCTTAATTGACTAAATGGTTGAAATCCATTAGTGCAAAGATCCAATCTTACATTTTGACTTTTTGCTATAAAATCTAGGTACACTCTATTAAAATGCTTCCAAGCAGGAGCATTTGAACAGTGCCACATTACATTATCTTCTTTAGCCTCATGCTCAACATGCGATCTTATGGCATTAACGATTGTCTTTGATGCATATAATCTTTGCAATGTAGGAGAGAGTAAAAGATAATACATATGCTTATATGGAATATTTGATTTCCTTATATTAGATCCGTATCTTGGTCTCTTGTACCTAGGATATTGGCAAAACCTACAATTGGTTAATCAACTATCTTCACCCTAATATATCATACCCCATTATTATAATAGTGAATATTTTCAATCAGTAGTCCCATTCCTTAGACTAAATTCTTTGCGCTATAAAAATTGTTTGTTATGACATTATCAACTGGTAACAACTCTTTCACTAACTTACAAATGTCATCAAAACACCATTTAGATAAATTATGTTTTGGCTTAATTTTTAACATTTGAACAACAACTGATAACAACAAATGATTTTCATAAATGAGCCACACTTCTTCATTTAAATCTTGAAGCATATCATAGAATTTTTGTTCTAACGGATTTAGAGATTCCTTAACATTATTGAAATTAAATTTAGGACTAACAATATCCATTACCATTTTGTGATATACATTGTATGAGTATTTTAAACATGTGAGTATTTTAAACATATTTCAATCTAAAGATGTTAGCTAATTGCATAAACTACTTATGAGGATTATATAATTATAATTAATCAATCTCCACATAAATAAGAACTAATAATTTGTTCCCTATAAGCATGTGTGTGTGTGTGTGCGCCAATTAAGTAGTACTAAAATTATCATAACTTCTAAAGTTTGATGTTCATTAATACAAAAATGCCACTATAAGAAGTATTTTCTATTAGAACCATAATTTTTTTTTTGTTAATATGTAAAGTTTTTTGTGCATGTATACACTGAAAGTGGGGAAAAGGAAGGAGAGGGAGAGTTTCTACCTTTCAATCTTCAACTTTATACCAATTCCAATAAAAATCCTTAAGATAATAGATGTAGTGACAAATAGATAATGTGTTCAACATATCCATATAGACAATAATGTTGAATCTTTAGGTTCCAAGTCTTGTTTTGATGATCACAAACATATCTAAAAGTTAACCCTTGTCTAAGTTATATGTGTTAGTTCTTGCAGGTACATCAATTCATTGAAGCATGATGATTGGAGAAAGAGTTATGATTGGAAACTCTAAGTATGAAGAGAGTAAAAATCAAGTAAACTAAGTTTGACAATCTAATGGGTGTTGCCATAATCCAACATATGTTGTGACTCTATTAATAAACATTGAAGGAACTCAACAGGCTTTGGAATATCACCCGATCATGAGCAAAGTCTTTTGGATCGCATAATAGGCGTTGAATAGCTCAAATACATGAGCTATGCACATTAAACTTCGCAACAAGCATTGTTCTTAATCTCTCAACAAGTGTTGCATTTTCACAACAGGTGTTGGACCAAGTGACTTGAATTGAGTAAAACTCTCAATATCTCAAAATAGACATTGGATCTTACTAACGAGCATTGGAAAAGCTCCCTAAATTGAGCTAAAGTTTCTGGACCCTCCAACGATGCAATCTTAATAACACAACTAGGCATTGAGGATGTTCAACAGGGATTGAAAGTTCACCAATATTTGTTGAAGTATTATTGAAGCTCTTGGAAAATAGAGCATCAAATTCACACATTCCTGAAAATCTATAACGAACATTATTCATTTTTCAATAGTGGTTGATATTGAAGCCCAACAGGTGTTGAAAGTATCTAACAACCATTGAAGTTAGTTGAATAAACAAATGAGAAAGTCAAAGGAGGAGAGTTGAGACAAACTTCTCTCTAACAGCTAGTCCCAACGGGCATTTTATTAGTGCCAATGACGATTGAAGTTGTATTTTACTCAACAACCACCTACTTCATTAAATCAATGATGGTTGATAACTCAATAATAGGTGTGGAGAATTTTCAATGGGCGTTGAGTGTCTACAATTGTAATATGAAGTGACAGCTTTCTTTCTAACAGTAGTTCTTTATTTTCAACCTATAAAAGGACCTGCTCTCACTAGAAACAAGACGAGAACTGTTCCATTATGCCAGTATTCTATTGTGAAAGCTATTTTCAAATCAAATGGGTGAACCAAAAGTGTTCTAGCAATTAAAAGAAGTTTATTATTTAAAGCTTATCTTTAAAATTGAGTTTGAAGAACAAGCCTTCTTGATATTCTCTCAATACTCTTAATCAGATCAAACATACTTTGTGAGTGTACTTTAAAGTGTTTTGTTGCTTGAGTGAAAGAATCATCCTCATCTTCAAAGTTATATTTTATTTAAGGAAACCCTTAGTTAAAAATCTTAAAAATCATACTTTGTGAAAGGTTTAAGGTAGTACTTGGAAACTAATTTGGGATAAGGTTTTAGTAGCACTTGTAAGTTTACTTGTAACTGCTTGGTAGAGCCCGAAAACTATTATTGTAAAGGTGGTTGATAGCATCTTAAGCTATCTTGATACTGAAGGTTTTAATGGGAATACTAGAGAAGAGGGCGAGGCAAGTTGTACCAAACCTTTATAAATCTTGTGTCTTGATTATTCATTCATTTTTGCACTTAGTTTTTATTTTTAATTTTTTTCCATTGCCTTATTCAACCCCCTTATAAGACACTAAGGGACAACAAATAATAGTACAAAGCTTGTAACCATTTGTATCATTTAATTCTTCACTCGTATATGTAGAGGTTGAGATCTTATATCTTAGAAAGAAAGTTAATTTTTATTGAATTTTCCCAACGTTTAAAAGTTTTTGTCAAGAGTAACTTTTAGAAGACATTTAAAATTTCTGCATAAAGATAACTACAAACTAACATAATACAACAAAGCAACTAAGGTTTAGAATGATTTTAGAAAACTCAAAATCATTATACAATAGCCAATACTTGAACCTATTTAAACCCATGTTAACTAGAGTGATAAATGGATTGAACAAAACAATTGTAAACCATATAAACAATCATTAAAACGTGTCATGTTCATAATTAAGAATTCTTTAATAACTAAGCAAAAAACTAAAGAAAATCACATGGTAGCCTCTTTTCTTTTATGGGTTTTGTTTGAAGGTGATTATCAAAAGGATAAGAGAGTATGATAATTATTAGTCATCTAACACCAAACTTAAAGGAAATTATTGCAACATTAATATAAGCAGTGCACTAAATACCAATATTCAACAATATTTTCTAAGGCATGATAGTTATCAACCATTTAACACCGTAACTAAGGTAGACCAATATTTACAATAATTTGATTTATATACAATATATATAATTAATCAACCATAAAAATAAATTGTTAAGAAATGAAGGATATCAAATCAATTAAGAGATGATGATAAATAAATAAATAAATAATAAATAAAAGGCTTTAGAACATACTTGAAATGACAATAACAATAAAGTTAAAGGAGAGACGTGATAGCAGAGATGATGTAATGGAAAAAGAGGCAATAAATCTTTAGTCAATTAATCTGCACACCTAACAATTACATCAAATAAATAAAAAATAGAAAAGCAAAAAATCAATTATAGATTAACATTATTTATGCAACAAAAATGTTGAATTTATGCTCTAATCGAGCCAAGATAAATATGATTAAATCAATTAAATGCACATACCAAATATCGCAAATAAAATAAAATAATAGAATCAATTATTATGCTTCTTATTAATGAAGAAGAAGGAATTGAACATTACCTTTGAAGGGAAGGATAGAAAGGATTGAGGCAAAGATAGATTAGGTCTATGCTGCGTGTATAATTCGTGTGAGAGATTATGAAAAAATAAGAGAGAGAGAGAGAGAGAGAGAGAGAGAGAGAGAGAGAGAGAGCACGATTTTATATACATAATGAGGTAGAGAAAGGGTAGGTTTTTAGGGCAAACTTAGCCTCTTGATTATGAAAGAATAAAGGAGTGGGCATGATAGCACCATAAGCCCTAAAAGGAGGTGAGGTCGTAGAGGTGAGACATGCATAAGGATGGGACGGGAAAGGAGTGTGTAGTAGAGCTAGATAGGGTTAACTAAAAATGGTAAAAATTTTACATCTGTTGCTAAAATAGTAACAAATTAGTACTTCGTTGTTAAATTAACCTCAAATTATTAAATCTGTTGCTAAATTAGCAATGGACTAAGAATCTGTTACTAAATTAGCAACAAATTTAATAATTTATTGCTAATTGAGTAACAAATTATGGAATTCATTACTAAATAGCAATGACTCTTATCCATTATTATTTAGTAATAGAAAAATCAGTTGCTACTTAGCAATGAATTAGTAATTTGTTGTTAATTGTTTTTTTTTTTGTTATTCTTTTGTTACTATCTCACTACCAAAATGATCATAAATTTTTTTACACCAAATTAAGCAACAAAAACATTTCTATTACTAATTTATATTATTAAATTAACCTTATTTATTTCCTTAGCTAATATGTTGCAATTATGTTGTTTTTTAGCAATGAATTTTTTTCATTGCTAAACAATATTATTGTTGTAGTGGATCAGTTTTATGATCAATTATTTTGTTTGAACCATTGAATTATGACATATTTCTAAAGGAAATAGAAAATCAATTATCAACGAAGATGGTGGAAACCTTGTCTAAGGCATTTTCTTTAGAGGAGATTATGAATACAAGTACACCTAAGGAAGGCTTCAGGGCTAGCTGGTATATTTGTTCTCTTGTATTTGAGTAGGTTTGATATTACTTCTTCTACTGAATTTTTTTAGTCTAGTGTCATGATTAATACTTTAAACCATAGTTTTATAATGCTTATCCTAAAGAACCATGAATAAATGAGAGACCTTTATTCTCACGAACCAAACTTGGTACATATCCAATACTGAAAAAATAAAAGCATAAAGCTACCACTTGTAGTAAGCCTTAATAATCAAGTTTAACCATATTATCATAAGTTTAAAAATTCATTTATATTCATATCAATATGGAAACTTATTCTCCAATAACATAATTTATGTATTTAACAATATTTCAATGGTTCTACCTTCATAATAGCCTTGTTCTTAAACAAACATCTAAGAGAATGGTTAATTCGTCTCTCACAACTAATGCACAAGCCATATTATAATTGCAAACTTTTAGAAGATACACATTTGCATTACAATTAGACTTTACTCAACATGGCAACTTTGAAGAGGAAGGAAAGCATTGCGTTGACTCTTTCAACTAGACTCACTGGACCTAAAAAAATAGGTGAACAAAGGTAAGTGTGTAACTTAATGAATGATATTATATAATATAAAAACTCATTAAAAATTACGATTTCATGATCTATTATCTAAATGAACATCCATAAGTCAAATCTCAATTCACAATTATTCAATGAAAATGGAGAAGTAGTCAATAAGATCACCATCTAGCCTTAAGGGTTGATCTATGATTTCAAAGAACATATTTCATTATTTGGATTTGATGTTATGCCCACTAAGTATTATCTCTTATCTTACGCCTATAACCCACATGTTCATATGATTCAACAAGTAAATCTTAGCTTGACCATATAGAAATTACAGATGCCTATAACCCACATGTTCATATAAATCTCAAACTTGACTACACAGTTTATCATTTATATTAATTTATTAATTTATATGGCTCAACGAGCAAGTCTCAAACATAACACTTACAAATTATTTGCAAATCAATAATTAAATCTATATATCAAAGCGCCAATCAAATAAGATAGTTCTAGCCTCACAACCAAAACCCCTTAAATAGTCCATAACATTTTTTTTACAGTATAAAATAGTAAAACATGATTCATAATATATATGTGTGTGTGTGTGTGTGTGTGTGTGCGTGCGTGCGTGCGTGTGTGTGTGTGTCCTATCAAAAATTTCCTCTAAATTTGGAAATTTTTTATGATAGAGATTAATATAAATATTTATCACTTGAATGAATCAATACTCAAATTTATTGGGATGCCCATATGGAGCGTATTAATGATAATTGTACCCATTCATAGTCAAAATAAAATAATCTGATTAAATCATTCTAAAAATGTATTTCTAATATTTTCCTTTGAATAACATCATAATAATAAATTCATCCTCATAATATAATTTTTATTAATTAATTTTTTTTAAACTTATGATCTTTAAATATATTCCTAAAATCATTTTAAATAACTTTAAATGCTTTAGATATTCTTCATACCATAATTTAATTAAATATATTTTAAAATATCTAATAATTTTTAATTAACATATAATTGTTAATAATTTTTCAATAATTATCATTAAAAAAAGCATTGATATTTTTAATAGAGATAGAAAAATATTGAGTTTCAAAATTACCCTAATAAAACTAATATTGTACTATGTGTCAAAAATTCTAGGACATCATATATGCCATTCTAAATAAAAATCTCATCGAATTGTCATTGGAATCCCTACAGTCGATTACCAGATTACTATTGACCACCATTGATCAGTGCCTAAAAACTACACCTTCTATACCAAAAGATTCTTATTGACATTAGAAATTTATTGGTAGAAATGGTGAAGCTCAATTCTTCTTAATTTGATAGAAATAACTTTCAAAACTTAAAATCACATAGATTTATTTTGTTCACCACCAAAGCTACAAGTTAAAGTAGAAAAACTGAGTAGTCAAATAAAAACATGTAATATAAGCTTTTCAACGCTATCAAAATCACCTGGAAAGGATGTTTGATGTGGTCAAAATCTTTAAATATACTATCAGTGGTGGATTGACGGAATTTGTAATCGGATGGTTGGAATCACTATTCATTTACCATTAAAATTTTGGGATTGGTGGTAGAGGAAACTTCTTGATGTTAACTATAATTTGGTTTAGAGTGTCAAAAGTTAGTGATCAAAAGCAGATAAAAATGGATGATTTCTCTTATTTGTTAGGTTTGATTAAATAGAGAAAATAACTACTAATCAACCCTTGCTAGATTTAAAAATCAACCTTTTTAATCTCTCTAATAATTTTGAGAGGTCTTTATACTAAAAAATCAACAATCACTTGATTGCTTTTGCTTATTTATTTATGATGATTAGGGATATTAAATGTTTAATAGTCACCAATCTAATCTAAATCTATGCTCTTAATTATTCTTTATCCAAGGTAAATTTTATTTAACTTTATTTTATTATTATTTTTTTATTTTAAAATTTTGATAATTAATATCATTACCATGGTTAATATTAGAGTTATATAATTATACAAAAATAATATATACTCTTATATTTAATAAAGATATTTTTAGAATATAAATTTTAAAGAAAATTTGTTTTCTTGAACTATAATTAATTTATTTCTCTATTAAATCAAAATAAATGCTCATAAATTGTAAAAAATTTTGATAAAAAATCTAAAAATTATATTGCACTTTTAAAATATATATTAAGTTAGAAAAATTTTATTTCTTATTGAAATTACTATTTTGAATAATTAATTTGAGGATTCTTATATTTGTCCTATCAGTCTTTTTAATGTACTATATAAAATTATCTCTAAGGTGTTAGCTAGCGGACTAAAAATAGTTTTATCTTTTCTCATTTGTCAGACTCAAAGTGCATTTATCCTAAGGTATCTTATAACAAATAATGCCTATTATTTTAAGGAATGTTAGAGGAGAGTGAATATGACTATAACAATATTTTATGAAATAAATGATAAAAAAATTTCATAAGAAAAGAAAAGACACATAAATTTTATAAAGGTTCAACCACAACATTGACCTACGTCCTCTCCTTTAATGCTCTACTAGAGAGTTCCACTAAATAAGTAGCTTATTGTAATATAATTGCAAATGCACAATATCGTGGCAAGTAATAAAGTGATAATAGGGAGTTGAGACTCATCACATCAATTTACTATGGTTGCTATCATGAATCAGACTTAATCATGAATATGCTATTATTTAGAAGATGAACTACCGTAAGGTGTCTAACGTGCTCTTGTAAGTTATATTAGACATACTCCAATTAGCTGATGTCTATTCTCATGATCATAGAGGATTAATAGTTGGCAATTAGTCATAAGTTCTGAAGTTTATTATTCGCTAAACTAATACCATGCTTCCACTATTCTACTTAATATGGTACCTACAATCATGCATAAAAGGAGCTTTCAATCATGCAAGAAATTAAGCATACAAATAATAAATTAAGATTACATAAGCATTGATCAAATTTAGCTCATATCACATCCATAACATAATAATAGGTTACTACCCAATATTAGAATATAGATTTAGTTGCATATCATATTAATCAAAGATTCAGAGGAATTATGCTCATATTAAATTCAAAAAAAAAAGTTAAAATAAAAGGATGGAGTAGTTCTCCAATTAAGTTGCTAAGAAAAGCCTTTATTCTTCCTTGAAATTCTCAAGCTAATACAATAAAAACAAACTCTTATTTAATCTCTTTTTAAAGGTCCTAAGGTGTTCCCCATGTTGGATAATTTTGCCAAAAACATTAATAAATGATGTTTATACATGCTCGTATATGAAACAAATTCAAAAATGAAGAAATTTCTAAAAAAGAAGATAACTATTGTTATGCATGAATTCAAAACAAATCATGCATTATAAAATCCTTTTTACACGGCTTGCATGCAAGTTATGGATCCTTTGATTTATAATGCATGGCTTGCATTGAAGAAAATGCATAACCTATGTTGTCCCTTGGCACCAAGAAGGGAGGGGGATGAGGTTGAATTGGTGTATAAAAAATTTCAAGAACAAAGAAGAGGGAAAGAAAAATGAGTAGAATGGAGACAACCGATTTATAGTGGTTTGGGTATAATCGACCCTACGTCCACTCTCCAATTGACCAATTGGGTATTTCACTATCTCAAGGTGTTTTCAAGCTCACACCTAACTTGTACAACTTGTGTTTTGATGGCTCACA